>LPNX010113700.1:152313-165551 GCA_001517045.1 Pseudotsuga menziesii
ACAGGTTCGACATCATTGACTGGGAGCATTCTGTTGACTGAAGGGACAATTTCTGAGCTATGGATCAATCTCAGAAGATCATCTTGACTCCATTTAACTTCTTTGAATGGAAAGCAGAGATGGAGATACTGTTGAGAGAAAAAGGCCTCTACAGAGTGACTACAGCAACAGAAGTAGAGCCCAATGTAGCTGCAGAGAAAATTAAATGGCACAACAAGAGGGATGAGGCCTATGGTCTCCTTTGTCTGAGCATATCCAGAGACCTCCTTTTCCATCTTGATGGATTGACATCACCAAATGAAGTATGGGAGAATATTGTTGATATTTTTGGTAATATATATGAGATGAGTTCAAATCCCTTGTTTTGCAGCTAAAACAGTGTGGGATCGAAAAGAAGGAGGAGCAACTGGTTTTGGTGTTATAGCGGATTTCACCACTCCAGGTGAATAACACTTTGTATGGCCTTCCCCTATCCCGCTGCAGACTTTAGACCCCATGGACCATATTTTATCCTTTGATGTTTCCTTGATCATCCCTAAAACTATATGAAAAATGATATACGCGGCTTTTTACCCGATAACCGCGTACATACGCGGGTTTGACCCCGATAACCGCGTACATCGGGATGTGTGCATAATCCAAATCCTTTTGGAGTTTTCCTTGACATGGATCCGACTCATTCGACTCCTGGCCTTCCATATGCCTTGAGATCGCTCGGATTCGACCCTTCATTATCCCTTGTGAAGCTATATAAGGAACCCCTTGGTACATTGAAGGCATATAGAGAGATTGAAGCAATGAAACTATAGTCCATTGTTGCCAGAACTATACTTGAGTCGGCATCCCTTTGTCCCTTTGGAGCACTTTTGTGTTCTTCCCAATATTGCCTTTGCTAGTGAGCTTTCTATCGAGAGATGGAGGATTGAGGTGGTGGAGGTCCAAGTGGGGGATTCAGTTTCTCCGGTTCGCAGACGTGCCGTCAGAGGTTGTATCTATCTTGTAATCTCTGATTTATATTAATAAGAACTATCTTTCCTTGTTCAATGATGTGTATTTGATTGAATATTGTATCCATTGGAATATGTCAAATGCTTTTACATTATTGATTATATATGCTAGAATAAATCTAACACCATGATATATAGTATGCTTGTATTGTTTACTTGTTGTTGAGGAAGTATCATATCAATTCAAGCTGAAGATTGGAAAGCTCAACGGGGATCTACTTCAACCGTCCGGAATAAGGTACGAGGTCTGATCCTTTAGTGTTAGACATTTTATTTCTATTGCATATTGGGAAATATTGATTTCTGGAGTCAAAGCTGTCTGTTGTGGTACCCCAAGCCATAGGAATTTCTCTCCGTAACAAAATTGGTGACTCCGTTGGGAAGTTCCTAGTAGTTGTCCTTTGGGGGTGATTTTCTTGGCATTCAATGTATTTGCACTGCTCTTTCTCTCTTGTTTATGTGTCAGGTCTGGGGGCATGTATGCCTGGTAGAGTCTGATTGGAGTGAAGTCTGTCTCAGCCTGTCTGTTTGCCTTGTTTTATGCACCTTTTCTTCATGTACATGGGTTTTTGATTTACAGTCACGTATACACACGGTTTCCTTTGTGATTTCCACGTATACACGTGGGTTTACTGCGAATAGTCACGTATACCCTGGATTTTTCCCTTTTTGTGGAAGTTAATTGGTTGCTGGGTGAATGCTGTTAGTTGCTGAGTCTCCTTTGGCACTACCTGAGTCTGTTTTGACCTCTGTTTCTAACTAGAAACATTTTTTTTAGCCTAAATTTTTTTTTTTAGGAAAGTTCTTGTGATGGCATTTTTTATTTTTTGTTTGAGATAAGTGCATTAGAGTTCTTTTACCTTAGTTCTATGCTTGGATGTTGTTTATGTGTGCTTGCAGAGTCTGGGGGTGGTAGAATCATTCTTTTGTTTTTTGCATCTCTTATATTTTCAAAAAATCCAAAAATATTTGCTTATCATCATGCATTGTATTTTACACTTTGCATTGTACTTGCACTAGATCTAGATTTGCTTTGGAGTACTAGTTAGGACTTCATATAGGAAAATTTGCATTCATCATTTGAAGAAGAATTGTGCATTTCACGTAGTATGCATACCCTGTTTACATGGACACAATGCATTTGCATTAATTGTTACGGTGTGCATTTTACTTCTTGTTGCGTCATAACACCACTAGTTGCACGACCATATCCTATTTTTGAGTAATAAAGCCAACTAAAATCAACACTAATTAAAATGAATTACACCCTTTTCTTTTCTAGGGTGCACCAACAAGCTTAGGTTTTAGGATCTTGGAATAGTTCATTGTAAGTCAATTCTCCAAGATCACTAAACAACAACATCTAGGTCTCTGTCCAGGGAGTGTGTGAAATCCTTGGTATAACCATCGTTCTCAGGATCCTCCTCTCAAACGAGAGTTAAGCATGAGGCAGTGTGAGCGGTTATTGATTGGGCTGACCCCTAGTCATAACTGAGTAGCACCGGCGATATTGCTAGGATTGTATTCGTATCTGGGGGCTCTTTCGAGAGTTTTGAGCTTTGCTACCCTGCCCATACGGTCAATCCCGCCTGCGACTGTCCGCCTAAGCTTTGATTATATTGAGGTGACCTTAGTAACCTTACCTAGGATATAGAGGGGGTACTTGTAGAGGTTATTCTGCATGTGTCCCGGCCAGGTTGGGGTCGGACAGCACAGTCTCTTTACGCGTTGAAGCTGAGGGCCACAATAATTGGTTACGTACCTCTGCTTGTTGTGTATGGGAGTCTCAGGCCTCTCCTAGGTGAGACATAACTGCTTCATTCGGGAGCTCACTTATCCAGCCCTTGTTTGCTTGCATTTGGCTTTATATTTTATTAGTGATTGCTCTATGCGCACTAGTTGGCATAGGGTTTACGTAAATAGAGAGTCTTTGCTTTTTGTTGATTCATTGTGGATTCGAGTGCGGTTCCACGCCGTTCTCGTCGGTTAGCAGGACTTCCGCCATCTACTTCTCCTCCTCCTTTGGGAGAGGGGCCTAGACAGTTCAAGCAGACTATGTCACACACTGATTCACACACCATGGAGGATCATTCAGAGACTATTCCTGAGCCACCTCCACCCGTTCGTATTGACAATGGGGAACTTACTCCTACATACGATCCTTCAGCCTGACCTAGCTGATTTTGGTCCTTTGATTTCTCAGATAGGATCTTTGCATGATAGACCTACTCACCCTAGGGCTGATTCCCCGTTGACACATTACCGGTATGGAATGCCGGAATATGCTAAGACTCACTTTGCACCCACCAGTACTAGCTACGGTAGTTATGCTACGACTGGTTTTCCTATGCACGATTTCATATTTCATGTCGAATCCGACTCTGAGCCTAGCACTATTCCTGGGGGCAATCCCATTCCTTACCTTGCGGAGAGGTTTGGGAGTACTAGTCACATTGCACCTTCCGTCCCAGTGGTGGAAGCTACATCTCATCTCCCTCCTAGGTCTAGGGTTAGCGATCCGATTAGGATACCAGGTTCGAGACGAGTGACGATAGGCACTAGTACATATCTTCTTACTGAGATTCCTTCATCCTCGCTTCTGAATTCTTCAAATGTACACCCTCCACCTTATCCATGTGGTCCTTCAAGCCAATATATGGCTACGAGTCAGGTCCGTACTGCGGTTACTAGGCTAATTGTGTCTCAAGTTCATATACCACTCGCTGCTTCGAGAGGCTATATTCACCCTTCGAGTGGTCAACTTGTTACATCCGGGGCATATATACCTACTTTGGGTATGTATGTTCCCCCTTCCGGAGCTTATCTTCCTACCTACAGAGTGTCCCATGGGACATCGCATGCGATGACCTATGGACCTTATTACGGTCTGCAGTATGGACAGGTTTCTTCACCTTATGGAGGCGGGTATCAACAACCTGCTTATTCTCCTAATTGTGGCTTCGTAGCTCCTACTAGTCAAGGTCCACCTTACTATGCTACTTCCATGTCACCTTATACAGGTCAGATAGGAGGAGGACACTATGGCTAAGGCCATGGTGGTGCTCAAACATATGTGAACCAGGGAGCGGTCCATCGACGTCATCATGCTAAGCTCCCTTTCCTCGCGACGCTCAACCTTCCTGACTTATCGAGACTTATGAACGATCCCGTGGCTCATGACCCGACTTGGCCGGCTGTCCCTACCAAGATTCCTTCAGACATACCTAATTTCGAAGGCGAACCGGGAGAGGATCCGAGCGAACACATTACCACATTTCATCTTTGGTGCTCTTCGAGTTCGTTACATCAGGACTCAGTCTGTTTGCGACTATTTCAACGCACCCTCACAGGGCCTGCTGTGAAATGGTATATAGAGTTACCAAAGGGAGCTTTTACCTTGTTCGACGATATTGCGATGACTTTTCTTAATCACTTCCAGCTACCAGTGCACTGAGATGTTGGTACTGAACTCTTTTCGACATTTTGGCAAGATAAAGCCACCCATATTTATGATCATATTCAGGAGTGGCATAGACGGAAGAGATTAATTAAAGCTTTTATACCACCAGAGTTCCTTCTCGAGTGGTTCCTCAAGTCTTTATTGCCATATATCACGAAGGATGTTTCTACATCCAGAGTGCAGAATGAGGAACAAGCGATCTTTAGGGCGCAGGAACTGGACTTGATTTATGCTCAGTCCAGTTTGTTGTATGAGATTATTCCCAACGCTCCTCGTTATAGTTTCGATCCCAAGGTCAAACCTGGACCACATGCCGATGGCATTGTGGGTTGTGCAAGTGCGAAACCTACAGATTCAGTTGCAAAACAAGTTAGTCAGTTGTCGCTCAACCAGTCTGCTTCGGGACAAGCTACGGCTTCGTCTCAACCCGCCCAAATGGCGAGTGTACTTTCTATGCAATCGTCGGACCAGAAGGGTAACCAGCAACCCGGATGGAATAGAAAAAAGGGTAAGAATAATAATTGAAAGGGTGGGAATAAGAATGAGAATGCTTCCAATAATGGCAAGAACGGTCAGAATGTTGGTGGGGACAAGCAAGCGAAATGTAAGGTTAAGTTCCCTTACAAGCTATGTAAGGATGATCACCTCACTTACTTGTGCCCTCAAATTGATGAAGCTTCGAGACTCTTAGCACAAGGCCCAGCTATGCTAACGAACCCTTTACCGCATAACCAGAATATGAACTCGAAGTCCCAGGAGCAATCTAGTGAGAATGATCCACCAGAGGCTAGTGCTCATGGGTGCATTAACATGGTCCGTGCTGCTAAGGTTGTGACTCGTGCGAAAGATTATGGATCGTCACAACCCAGCCCAAGCAAAGAACCTGATCCACCAGGAACCCCTTTGCGCATTGAGAAACCTGCGGATAAACCTGAGGCTGCACCTCGCATTCCTAAGGGGGTACTTAAGCGCTTAGGGCATAATCCAAATTCCCGAGCCACCCAGAATTATTCAGTTGTCGATGATTTGGTCCATACTCCTTGTGTGATGTCTGCATTGGAAGTGCTTCAGAGTTGTCCTTCACAAAGGAAGGCTTTGCTTTCTGCTCTTGGTGTGAACGGTGATGATTCTTCCTCAATGATCAAATTTGAAACCGCAGGTCATCAGCCTTGCTTGCCCTACTATGTGTCGCTTTTGGTACATGTAGAATGTCTTAATATGATCGTCAAGCACACTGTGATTGACGAGGGCGCTGCTGCATCTGTGATGTCTTTGTCTTGTTGGAAGGGTCTTGGTTCTCCTGAGTTGTCGAAATCAGCGACTATGTTAACTGCTTTTGATGGGAGATCTTTTAGGCCGCACGATATCATTCCGTCCCTTAAAGTCCGTTTGGGAGGGAAGACCGTTGCAATAGAGGTTGAGGTGGTTGATGCGCCCCTCGACTACAATCTCTTGCTGGGTCGGAACTGGATGTATAGTATGCAAGCCGTTGCTTCTTCCGTGTTTCACGTTGTATGCTTTCCACATAATGGGAAGATTGTAACGATTGATCAAATGGCATTCAAGAATTCCCCTGTTACTGCATCTTTAGGAACTTCGGTTCCGGTCGTTGAGCACTCTCAGCCGGCAACTGGGAGTGTGGGTGTAGGCATGTATCCATCCCTCATGGGAAGCTTTAGTTGTCCTGCGTCGGTCCTCATGATAGGATCTTGTTTCGATAAGGCTTCGACTTCTACGACCTAAGTGTCTTTTTGTATGACTCATATGGAAGATCCTTGGGTTCTTCCTACACTGAGTATTTCGAGTGAGCCTGTCGAGACCAACATGCCGCTTCCTACAACCATGATAGCTTATCAAGCCAATCTTATGGATGTTGTGGAGCCGTGTTCTTCCTCTTCGCGGACGGAAGAGGAAGACCCCTATGTGCTTCCCGCATGGGGAGTACAGTCTTCTCATGCCCATAACTACCTGGATAAGGTTTTCCCTTCAGATGAAGCGATTATCGAGGCTATGTCGGGTGTTGAGCCGCCATGGGAGGAACTTCATCATAGATCATATTTCCTTCCACCGCTTGACCGTTTGGAGCATGAGGATTATAGGGAGATTCTTAGTCAGATAGTTGGTAGTCCCATGATTCCATTAAGATCTCATGGTCAGATGGATGATGGGAACATGGCGAACATATCTTCCACGATTTCTATCAACATCTATCGAAATCCTGGCACCATTGAGAATGTTTATATTGGGGCGGATTGTTCCTAGGATGAGATTCTCGAATATACCGAGCTATTCAAGGAATTCCGTGATATTTTTGCTTGGTATTATGATGAGATGCCAGGTATTGACCCTCGGATTGTCGAACATGAGATTAAGACTTACCCCAACGCTAAGCCTGTTCGACAATGTTTACGCTTCATGAATCCTAGGAAAGCACCCGCCATTAAGGCAAAGATAGAGAAGCTGTTGAAAGCTGGTTTGATCTATCCCATTCCCTTGATGGAGTGGTTTTCAAACCCCATTCCGGTGGATAAGAAGCAGGGAGCAATCCGAATATGCACTGATTTCCGTGATTTAAATCGTGCATGTCCTAAGGATAACTTCCCCACACCATTTATATATCAGATTTTGGATGAGTGTGCGGGTAGCGAGGTGTTCTCCTTTATGGACGGATTTTCCGGGTATAATCAGATCCAGATTAAACCTCAGGACCAACACAAGACTGCATTTATTTGTCCTTGGGGAACGTTTGCATATCGGAAGATGCCTTTTGGCCTTAAAAACGCCGGAGCTACATTTCAGCGGGCAATGACCTTGATTTTCCACGATCTCAAGTCTATTATTGAAGTATTTTTGGATGACCTCGCTGCTCATTCTCGTATGAGAATGCGTCATTTGTATCACTTGAGATTGGTCTTCGAAAGGTGCCGGTACTATTCGGTTCGATTAAATCCTCATAAGTGCATCTTTTGCGTGAGGTTAGGTCATTTATTAGGATTCATCGTTTCAAAGGAGGGCATAAGAGTCGATCCCTTAAAGGTTGAGGCAATACTTCAGTTGTCTCCCCCGAAGAATATTCGTCATCTTCAGTGTTTGCAAGGTATGGCAAACTTCTTACGAAGATTTCTGGTCAATTTTTCCAATTTGACTAGAGGTTTCATGCGTCTCTTGAAGAGGGATACTCCCTTTGAATGGGATGAGCGAGCCCAGGAGTCCTTCAATGCACTTAAGCGAGCCCTTGCATCAGCCCTGGTGATTAGTCCTCTGGATTATAGCCGTGATTTCCTATTATATGTGGCCGCGTCTTTAGAGACAATTGGTATGGTATTGGTTCAGGAGGATGAGGAGCTCCAGGAGCATTTCATATATTATCTGAGCCAAAACCTTATTAATGCAGAGATTCATTATTCTCATGTCGAGAATCTTGCTTTAGCGACCGTACATGCGGTTCAACATTTGAGACATTATATTCTCCTTTTCCAGACCTCAGTTGTGGCCCATGTCAATCCATTTCAGTTCGTCCTCACACGAAGGATGATTGGGGGAAAGTATAATAAATGGATTGTCATCCTGCAATAATTCAATCTCGAATTTCTTTCGGCAAAGTCGAAGAAGTCGTTAATTTTTGCAGAGCTTATATCGGATTTCCCGAGCGAGGATGAGGATTTGGTTTGTGAAGATACGTTTTTCGATGAACACATCTTCTTAATCTCAACGTATGACCCATGGTATGGAGATATCATAGTATATCTGCAAACACAGAGGACCCCTACTCACCTCTCGCGAGATTAACGACGTCGATTACGTCACGTCTCTAAGAACTACCTTATAGTGGACAATACTTTGTACCGTCGTGGGGTAGATTCCATTTTATGACGTTGTTTAACTCATGAGGAGGCTGAGGTTGTGCTGAATGATTGCCATGGAGGGGCATGTGGTGGTCATTTATCTGGGCTTTCTACAGCTCAAAATATTTTGAGAGCGGGTTATTTCTGGCCGTCGATCTTTAAAGATTGTGTTGATGTGTTCAATAGGTGCCACCCTTGCCAAGTGTTTGCACGAAATATGCGCTCGAAGGCTTCCCTATTACATCCTATTATCACCGCCGGTCCCTTCACTAAGTGGGGGCTCGATTTTATGGATTGCAGCCCAGCTTTGGCTGGGGGGCACCATCATATTATAGTGGCTATAGATTATTTAATGAAATGGGCTGAGGCAATGCCTACAGTAAAATCCGACGGTGATACAGCCACTCACTTCGTATTCAACCAAATCATTAATCAGTTTGGGATTCCAAAAGAGCTTGTCACTGACCATGGCTCACACTTTCAGAATCGTATGATGGAAGAGTTGGCATCCAAGTTAGGGTATAAGCAAGAGAACTCCTCTTCTTACTACCCCCAAGCGAATGGACAAGTTGAAGCAGTGAATAAATCACTTAAGTCCATCCTCCAACGAACCATCGCACAGAGCAAGACGAATTGGCATATTATGTTACACCCTACTTTGTGGGCATATCGAACCGCGGTTAAGACTGCCACTGGTTTTTCTCCATATCAACTTGTGCATGGAGTGGAGTCAATATTGCCGGTTGAATGCGAGATTCCTTCGTTGAAACTAGCTGTGGAACTCTTACCAGACACTTCACCTTTGGAGGAGCGTTTGGTCCACCTCGAGCAACTTGATGAGCAGCGTCGAGATGCCTTGGTGGCTCTAGAGGTTAATAAACGTCGCATTAAGCTCCAATATGACAAGTCTGTTTGTCCAAGAGTGTTTAGTGAAGGAGACTTGGTCCTTTTGTGGGACCAATCAAAAGAACCCTTGGGGGCAGGGAAATTTAATCCTATGTGGTGTGGTCCTTACGTGGTCAAGCGTGTCTTAGAGAAGGGTGCCTATGATTTAGTCGATTACGAAGGCACAGCTTTGGTGGAGCCTAGAAATGGGCTTTATCTCAAAAAATACTATGCATGATCTTTAGCCAATGCTGCTTGTTGTATATTATTGTACAGCTTTGCATAGTTAGGTCTTTTTCTTATCGTGATTGGGTTTGTGATTAGTTTCCATTTCTTTTGGAAGATGTCAATGGAATCTTCCACCTACATAGGATTTGCGGATGGTGCAAGCTGTCACACTCAACACTCAGCCTCTGCTGCTTGGGTGATTTATACTCCTATGGGTCAGGTACTATCTTCAGGAGGTGTATGTCTACGACCATCTTCCAACAATGTTGCTGAATATAGTGCCGTTATCGAGCTTCTACGCGATGCCATTTCACATGGCGTTCTATCTCTTGAGGTACGTCTTGATTCGGAGTTAGTAGTGTCACAGCTCAACGGTTTGTACCATGTTAGAGATCCGACGTTATTGAGAAGATTCTTACGTGTGAGATTGTTAGAACGGCAATTTGACAGTATTACATATATACACATTCCAAGAAATGATAATCAAGTTGCTGACTCATATGCTAACTACGTGTTAGATTGGCATTTGTTTCATTCATAATAAATTAATCATAAACATTTTTATACATGTAAATAAATAAATCGATCACCATAAAACCTTTTTATATATATCAAAAATGTGGTAATACATAGTGTCATATACAAAAGTGGAGCTTTCAAAGCTTCTATCACATAATACACGGTCATACAAAACATATGCACTCCCAGGTGTCTAATCCTGTGGAGGGGGAGGGTTGTGATCATGATATGTCACTACGGCTCTAGCTAGCCATCGGAATAAACACACCCATGCGCGTGGCACACCCACCACCTGTCGCTGCATGGCCTCAGGAAAGTCCTCGACTTGCGCCATGGGAACCCTATGAGTCAGTCACACGAAGTTGGTATGAATGCCCTGGAGCGTTCGCTCCGCATCCGCACCTGTGATGTCATCCCCTCTTCCCCTCCATCTATGACGTGGGAAGCCCTCTGGTCACCGTGGTCCCACATCTGCACATGAATGGTAGATGTCACTATGTGTTGTCACGCAAAAACATGTCTTTTTGATTTCACATAATCAAGAAAATACAAAAAAATTAAATAACTCAAAAAAAATTTAAAAAAAGAGTGAGAGTTGAGATTCGGTACCTATCTCTCCGTATGCCGATCCTGGTGGCAATGGCATGTCCGGATCCCCCCAGAAATCTATCCCTCCATAGGGATAGTCATCTATGGCAACAATCTGTCGTCGCCACCATGGAAAGAAGTCAGCTGGATATGGGTTGGCCACCCTACCACCCCCCAGTCTACACATAGCATCTGCCCAATGCCATTGGGCCGGATCTCGAACCCCGTGGAGAGGAACGTCCACTCTAGGGATCAATCCTGGAACACGCTCGAAGAAAAACGTGCTCAATATGCTGCTGAACCCGAAGTTCTGTATCCTTCCTGCCTTACACTCATTGAGCTGATGTTTCATGTTGCTCAGTAGTGTAGTACTCCAGTCGTATATGGTCGGTCTCATACACTCCACCGCATAGAACATCAGTGGCCGCGAGGCCTGATGGAGTGAGGCTAAGCCTACTATCCTACCTAGCGTCAGTAGTATGGCCTTTAGGCCCAGCACGTGTATAGCATTGGTAGGGACTTGACTCCCCACCTTCTCAGTATCTGGGTAGCAGTACACAGCTACGTACTCATCGATAGTAAGCCCACTGCCTGGCCCACCTCGGGAACGAAGGTTCACCACCTCCCCTCATCTAAATAGACCTGTGATGAAGTATATGTCTTCCACCTCTATAGTGAGAGACATCCCATCTATCCTAAAGGACTCTGAGTCTGGATCGCAATAGTTTACCAGCATCTCTAGCAGTCTTGGTTTGGCCCTCAAACCACCAAGGCACCAAAACTTGTAGAGTCCACATCTTCTTAGAGCTTGTTGAGCCATTACGTCAGCCCTTATAACTTCCTCTACCTCACCATGCTCACGCTCTCTCCATTCTAGCACCATCCTGCATGAGAAATTGCCAGATTGTCCATTAGATTCTTGTAAATTTACTTGTGCGGCATCATACGCGACTGTTTTCCAAACAGCCACGTATGTACGCGGTTTCTAGCCTCTTTTCTGCGTATAACCAGCCCTATATGCAGAAAAAACTTTGATACCCACGTGGGCTACAGCGCTCATGTAGAATTGGCCTAAACTACCTCTTTTCACCATGAAAATCAACAAAAATTATATTGAAATGCATGAGGAGAGCATGAGTAACTACCTGGAAGAAATGGTTGTGAATTCCGCTGGCTGGATCTCCTAGAATTTGCAATTGAATATCAGAGCTCCAATGGGTAAATGTTTCAAATGATTTATATTGTTTACTATTTATAGAAAAAATTTCAAATATTTGAAAATTTTTACCCCCTTTCCTATAGCTTTGACAGTTTCTAACCATTTTGGACCGTTTATGACATAATTTGTGATGTAGAAGACCATTTTCAATGCCGTTTCAGCCTTTGGATTGACCCGTTTGTACTGATCTCAGGTATAACGTCTACACGGGCATATAGGTTAGTTTCACCACCATTTGCATTTTGCATGACCTTATGACCATGTCACCATGACCTTAGGTACGAACCCACTCTATTATGTCACGGAACCTTCTTGCTGCTATAGAAGTGGCATGATGTGAGTGGTAGAGCTTCACCTTACATGGGTACCCTAGTTAGCGCCTTATTTGCATTTGGTTGGCCGACGTTTTCTCCTTTAGGGTGTGGAAGTCTATTGTATAGTATTGCCATGACATTTCGCAAGAGTCTCATACTCCTCTTGATCTTATGCTGGCATGTTTCCCTCTAGACTCCCCTTATGTCAAGTTGTGAATGCATTATCATGAGATTTTCCTGCCTTATTGAGCTTTATACCAGCTCCCCTGACATTGCGTTTCAGCCATATAGCCCGAGCTTGTCTCATGTCTAGCCATGCAGAGCCATTTTTATATCCTTCGCAGCTTGATTCCCTTTTTACTGGGATTTTCCCCCGAGTGTCGATATCCTACACATGTATCCTTGCATTGAGCATAGGTATGTTCCACTGCTTGGAACTAGTTTTTTTGCCTTGATGACACTCATCTCCTCCTAGTTTGTAACTATAAAGGTAGTTTATTCTTTTTTCAAGCTTTTCAAATAACTGAAAAAAGTCCAAAAAAATCAAAAACCCAAAAAGTTGGACAAGGAAAGATGTTATCTTTGGCAGCTGTTGAGTCGTGTCGCCTTCGAACAGAGCACTGTATATCACATCCATTGGTTGGGTTATAGTTTGACTTAGGAGCTGTACTCGTTTATCTGAGTTTATCTCCACCGACTGGTTAAGCTTCTAGTCCCTATGGAGCCTCTGTTGATGCCTCCTGTGTCACAGAGATGTCCCAATTTGTATATCGAGTCTATGCTGCCTTCATTCAGTCACCATACACCATTATGCTCTTATTTGAAGGAAGTTGAAACATGTGTCAGCAATTCCTCAGTTATCTTCACTTTGCATGTCGGCCATTCTCGGTACAGTTACTGGTTCATGCACCTTATGATCGAGTCCTTCCACATTAGACAGCTTTGTTGAGTACCTTGTGTTGGATGATGGGGGATGCCTTAATTCCCTCCTTCCAGCGGATTTCATCCCATCGAATTCAGATCATTTATTCTGGGATTGGAATCTAGAGTCCTTTTGAGTGCCTTGAGAATTGCAGTCATCAGTGGCAGGTTCTCTCGCCATCGACAGTTTCTTGGGAATACATCAATGTCCCCTGATCGATGGATTCTCTCAAGTGTTCGACCTCAACACAT
>LPNX010113757.1:0-14411 GCA_001517045.1 Pseudotsuga menziesii
ACTCCACCTTGAAACAGCCTATTTGAACTGATTGAGATAACCCATTGGGCTTCACAAGGTGAACCCTTTCCATATGGTCAAACCATATTGGTTGTCAGGGTCAGTTACAAACTGAAAATGAAGCTAGTGAAGACGATTATGACTCTAATCCAACCACAAAAGTTGTAATGCCAAGTCTACAAGATAATTTTTGTACACTAGATTGGGTTATGTATCATAGTGCTTTTGAAAATACATTGTTGGAGATATTTTTATCTAGTTTGGTTGGTTGCTTTGTTAGAGTCACACCTCCATAATTTGCCTTGAATCTATGTTGAAGAAAATTTGTCAGTTTGAAGACTAAATTTGAAATTGCTCATAATGTTACTGGTGTTCAGTTATTTGGCTCATATATTTTAGCTGACTTTTCTTCTCCATCTTTTTGTTTATGTCTTCTGACCAACTTGCTTGTTTGTCACAACCCTCGATTTTTTTTTCTTTTCCCCGTAGATGATAAAGAATTTGTTTGAGTAAAACTTAGCTAGGAACTTGGTGACGAGGTAGACATCTGAACTAGAAATACAATCTTCAACTGAAAGGTGGCCTATTTTGACATCATGAGTTTATGCTTTAAATGCTCACAAGTTCATTGGATAAATGGATGCCAGCTCGACTCGTCCATTTCTCTTGTTAAATTCATATTGTTTTTAATCTAAAAAGATTAATAGTATGCATTGAAGATTCCAAATCAATTTTGTTTCTGAAGTTGTACAATCTCCTAGATACCAAAATGGTGCTTGGATAAAAAGTTCGTGATTGAAAGAAGCAGTTATAAATGGTGTAAGTTTCATTTTTGAACCTTTCTTGGGGAAAACACACTACTGTTTGAGATTGGTACAAATAAACTCTTTCTTATTTGTTTTGACATCATGTGATACATTTTAATTCCTAATAAAGTGATTTGCCTAAGGGCGCCTACCAAGTGTTGCCCTTTCTTGTGTTTAGGTTTTTTTTTCCTTAGGTAGAAATATAAAGGGGTATAAAAAATGTAAATGAAAAAATGGATACATGCAATATATAGGGAAAATAGGAGTTTTTTAAAATCAGCAAGGCATATTGGGAGGGGGTTAAAAAAAATGATTTTGGGAGGTATTTTCCAATATTTTTTGAAAATAGGGGTATTGTTTCATATGCCACGAATGGACGTGCTATGGCATGGTTTCACTAAGTGAAGACCCCGTCTTGATGAACAAGCGTGTATGCAAACTTTTGTGACATTCCAAGATATTTTCACCCCCTTTAAGCCCGACCTTAGCAAAACCGCACAACGGAGTTTCACATTTGACTAATCTCTCAAAATTATAATTTAATCATAGATTTATTGGCACATTTGGTAGATAAGAGTGCATGCTAACTTTCATGATGTTCGGAGCTATTTTGGTTGTTATTCAAGGTTGGTCAAGTAAAGGTCTAAGAGATGTTATTTTTTCGTCTTTCTTGTAATTGAAATTTGAAAGAGAATTTAGGTACCCGTTTGAGAGATAACCATGTATACAAACTTTCAGGGGATTTCGAGTTATTTTGGCCCTTAGGCAAACTTGGTGAAACCAAGCCCTAAAAGGTTGCATTTGTTTCCAATTTCTCAAAGCCATTTTCCCCTCCTTTAAGCCCAACGTTAGCGAAATTGAATGACAGAGTTTCACATTTGACCAAATTCTCGGAGTTGAAATTTGATCATAGATTTGGATGCCCGTTTGATATAAAAACATGCACGCCAACATTTGCAATGGTTCAAGCTATTTGGACCCCTTCGAGCCCAACTCTAGTGAAAATGAATGACAGAGTTTCATTTCTGACTAATTTCTCAGAATTGAAATTTGATCAGAGATTTGGATGCCCGTTTGATAGATAACCGTGCACTCCAACTTTCACAATGTTTTGAGCTATTTAGATGTGCATTTGGAAGATAAGAGTGCATGCCAACTTTCATGATGTTTGGAGTTATTTTCGACTCCTTTAAGCCAAACCCTAACATTTCGCTTTTGACCAACTTCTAAGAATTGAAACTTGATCATAGATTTGGATGCTCATTAGATAAACAAGCATGCACGCCAACTTTCGCAACGTTCCAAGCTATTTTGATCACCTTTAAGCCCAACCCTAGCGAAAAAACGAGATAAAGTTTCACTTTTGAGCAGTTTTGTATAATTGAAATTTGATCATAGATTTAAATGCCCATTTGATAGACAAGCGTGCAAGCGAAATTTCGAGACGTTCCAAAATATTTGACCCCCTTTAATCCCAACCTCAGCAAAACCATACAACAGAGTTTCACTTTTGACTAGTTTCTCAGAATTAAAATTTGATCGTAGATTTATCTTAGCATTTGGTACATAACAGTGCACACCAACTTTCATGATGTTCGATGTTATTTTGGTCATTATTCAAGGTTGGTCAAGCAAAGGTCTAAGAGATGCTATTTTTTTGACTTTCTTGTCAGTAAAATTTGAAAGAGAATTTAGGTACCCATTTGAGCGATAACCATGCATAAACACTTTCAGGGGATTTCGAGCTACTTTGGACCTTGGTGAAACTTGGTCAAACCAAGGCCTAAAAGTCCAGTTTCTTAGAAATCAATATTAAAAGTAGATTTAGATACCCATTTCAGCACTTAGTTAAGGTTGGTCAAACCAAGTTCTAAGAAATGCACTTTTCTTGACTTTCTTGAAATTGAAATTTGAAACTGTATTTAGGTACCCATTTGAGAGATAATCCCTACATGTAGATTTTTTTGGGATTGCGAGCCATTTTGGACCTCGGTCAAACTTCGTCAAACCAAGGCCTAAAACATTGCATTTTTTCAATTTTCTAAAAATTCAAATTTTAAAGTAGATTTAGATACCCATTTCAAAGATAAGCATGGACACCTATTTTTATGAGATTTGGAGCTATTTTGTTCCTCATTCAAGGATGGTCAAACAAAAGTTGAAAAGATGCACTTTTGTTGACTTTTTTAGAAATGAAATTTGAAAGTGGATTTAGGTACCCATTTCAATAAACAAGCGTACACACTAACTTTCGCGACATTCCGAGGTATTTCACTCCCTTTAAGTGCAACCTTAGCGAAAGCGCATGATAAAGTTTCTCGTTTCACCAATTTCTTAGAATTGAAATATGATCATATATTTAGATGCCCATTTGGTAGATAAGAGTGCATGCCAAATTTAGTAATGTTCAGAGCTCTTTTTCACTCCTTTAAGCCAAACCTTAGTGAAACCGCATGACGGAGTTTCACTTTTGACCATATTGCTAGAATTGAAATTTGATCATAGATTTGGATACCCGTTTGATATACAAGCGTGCATGCCAAATTTTGTAATGTTTTGAGCTATCTGGACCCGCTTTAAGCCGAACTATAGTGAAAATGCTCGACGAAGTTTCACTTTTGACAATTTTCTCGCAATTGAAATTTGATCATAGATTTGGATGCCCATTTGATAGACAAGCGTGCACTCCAACTTTCGCGATGTTCCGAGCTATTTTCACCCCCTTTAACCCCAACCTTTACGAAACCGCAAGATGGAGTTTCACTTTTTACAAATTTATCGGAATTAAAATTTGATCGTATGTTTTGATGCACATTTGGATGATAAGTGTGCAGGCCAACTTTCACGATGTTCAAAGTTATTTTCAGCTCCTTTAAGCCAAACCCTAACAAAGCTGTATGATGGAGGTTCACTTTTGACGTACTTCTTAGAATGGAAACTTGATCATAGATTTGGATGCCCATTGGATAAACAATCATGCATGCCAAAGTTTGCAACGATTCGAGCTATTATTTTGACCCCTTTTAAGCCCAACCCTAGTGAAACCGCACGATAGAGTTTCACTTTTGAGCAGTTTCTCAGAATTGAAATTTGCTCATAGATTTGGATGTCCATTTGATAGCCAAGCTTGCATATGAAATTTCACGACGTTGCGAAATATTTTCACCCGTGCACTCCAACTTTCGCGACGTTTTGAACTATTTTCACCCCCTGTAACCCCAATCTTAGCGAAACCGCAGGACGGAGTTTGACTCGTGAAAAATTTCTTGGAATTAAAATTTGATCAAAGATTTAGATGTGCATTTGGAAGATAAGAGTGCACGCCAACTTTCATGATGTTCAGAGTTATTTTTGACTCCTTTAAGCCAAACCCTAACAAAACCGCACTATGGAGTTTTGCTTTTGACCAACTTCTAAGAATTGAAACTTGATCATGGATGCCCATTGGATAAACAAGCATGCACGCCAACTTTCACAACGTTCCAAGCTATTTTGACCACCTTTAAGCCCAACCCTAGCGAAAACCCATGACGAAGTTTCACTTTTGAGCGGTTTCTTATAATTGAAATTTGATCATAGATTTGAATGCCCATTTGATAGGCAAGCGTGCACCCGAAATTTCGACACGTTCCAAAATATTTCACCGCTTTAATCCCAACCTCAGCAAAGCCATACAACAGAGTTTCACTTTTGACTAATTTCTCAGAATTAAAATTTGATCGTAGATTTATCTTAGCATTTGGTAGATACCAGTGCACACCAACTTTCACGATGTTCAAAGTTATTTTGGTCATTATTCAAGGTTGGTCAAGCAAAGGTCTAAGAGATGCTATTTTTTCGACTTTCTTGTAATTGAAATTTCAAAGAGAATTTAGATACCCATTTGAGAGATAACCATGCATACACACTTACACTTTCAGGGGATTTAGAGCTATTTTGGACCTTAGTCAAACTTGGTCAAACCAAGGCCTAAAAGGTTGCACTTTTTGCCAATTTCTTCGAAATCAAATTTAAAAGTAGATTTAGATGCCCATTTAAGAGGCACACATATTTTTGCGAATTTTGAGTTATTTCGACATGGGGGTTATTCGCTCCCAATTACCTAGTTGATCCAATTACCTTGTTACTTTCCATGGGTTGCCATGGGTTAACATGGATTGCCAGTCATCATAGTAAAGAGACATTGAGTGGTTTCTGATAGCCGGTGGTCCTTTACAGCTGGTCAGCCCATAGGAAATACTTTCCACCCAGTTGAACCCTAAACATACCCCACAGATTAATTTGAGCCATGTTGGTTACTCGACTAGCATATACATTAGGCTATTCTTTCGCTAGACACTCTTTATTTTTAAATGGAATCCCTGGGTTGGGCAATAAGTTTTGATTGTATTATTCCATATTTTCCGTTTAGCAACTTATACTTTTTATTGGGTCCGTGGCATTATACCTCATCGCGGGTACTAAATATAATTTATTATTTATGAAATTAGTATTAGTTAAGGTTGGTCAAACCAAGTTCTAAGAAATGCACTTTTCTTGACTTTCACGAAACTGAAATTTGAAACTGCATTTAGGTACCCATTTAGATACCCATTTCAAAGATAGGCATGGACACTTATTTTATGCTATTTGCAGCTATTTTGGCCCCCATTCAAGGATGGTCAAACAAAAGCTGAAAAGATGCACTTTTGTTGACTTTTTACGAAGTTAAATTTGAAAGTATATTTATGTACCCATTTCCATAAACAAGCGTACACACTAACTTTCACGACGTTTCGAGCTATTTCACTCCCTTTAAGTGCAACCTTAGCGAAAGCACACGATAAAGTTTCTCTTTTGACCAATTTCTTAGAATTGAAATATGATCATAGATTTAGATGCCCATTTGGTAGATGAGAATGCATGCCAAATTTAGTGATGCTCAGAGCTCTTTTTCCCTCCTTTAAGCCAAACCTTAGCGAAACCGCATGATGGAGTTTCACTTTTGACCAAATTCCCAGAATTGAAATTTGATCATAGATTTGGATGCCCGGTTGATATACAAGTGTGCACGCAAAATTTTGCACTGTTTCAAGCTATTTGGACCCACTTTAAGCCGAACTCTAGCGAAAATGCATGATGAAGTTTCACTTTTGACAATTTTCTCGCAATTGAAATTTGATCATAGATTTGGATGCCCATTTGATAGACAAGCATGCACTCCAACTTTCACGACGTTCCAAGCTATTTTCATGCCGTTTAACCCCAACCTTTGCGAAACCGCACAACGGAGTTTCACTTTTTATAAATTTTTGAGAACTAAAATTTGATCATTTCTTTTGATGCACATTTGGATGATAAGTGTGCACGCCAATTTTCACGATGTTCATAGTTATTTTCAGCTCCTTTAAGCCAAACCTTAGCGAAATCGAATGATGGAGTTTCAATATTGACCAAATTCTCAGAGTTGAAATTTGATCATAGATTTGGATGCCCATTGGATAAACAATCATGCATGCCAAATTTTGCAACGTTTCGAGCTATTATTTTGACCCCTTTTAAGCCCAACCCTAGTGAAACCGCATGACAGAGTTTCACTTTTGAGCAGTTTCTTAGAATTCAAATTTGCTCATACTTGGTCAAACCAAGGCCTAAAAGCTTGCACTTTTTCCTTTAAGCCAAACCTTAGCGAAATCGAATGATGGAGTTTCAATATTGACCAAATTCTCAGAGTTGAAATTTGATCATATATTTGGATGCTCGTTTGATATAAAAACGCACACGCCAGCTTTTGCAATGGTCCGAGCTATTTGGACCCCTTCGAGCCCAACTCTAGCGAAAATGAACGACGAAGTTTCACTTCTGACTAATTTCTTAGAATTGAAATTTGATCATAGATTTGGATGGTTGTTTGATAGATAACCGCGCACTCCAACTTTCATGACGTTTTGAGCTATTTTCACCCCCTGTAACCCCAATCTTAGCAAAACCGCATGACAGAGTTTCACTCTTAACAAATTTCTCAGAATTAAAATTTGATCATAGATTTAGATGTGCATTTGGAAGACAAGATTGCATGCCAACTTTCATTATGTTCAAAGATATTTTCGACTCCTTTAAGCCAAACGCTAACAAAACCGCACGATGGAGTTTCACTTTTGACCAACTTCTAAGAATTGAAACTTGATCATAGATTTGGATGCCCATTAGATAAACAAGCATGCACACTAGCTTTCACAACGTTCCAAGCTATTTTGACCACCTTTAAGCCCAACCCTAGCGGAAACGCATGACAAAGTTTCACTTTTGAGCAGTTTCTTATAATTGAACTTTGATCATAGATTTGAATGTCCATTTGATAGACAAGCATGCACGTGAAAATTCGAGATGTTCCAAAATATTTCACCCCCCTTTAATCCCAACCTTAGCAAAACCATACAACAGAGTTTCACTTTTGACTAATTTCTCATAATTAAAATTACATCGTAGATTTATCTTAGCATTTGGTAGATAACAGTGCACACCAACTTTCACGATGTTCGAAGTTATTTTGGTCATTATTCGAGGTTGGTCAAGTAAAGGTCTAAGAGATGCTACTTTTTTTACTTTCTTGTAAGTGAAATTTGAAAGAGAATTTAGGTACCCATTTGAGAGATAACCATGCATACACACTTTTAGGGGATTTCAAGCTATTTTGGACCTTGGTCAAACCAAGGTCTAAAATGTTACACTTTTTGCCAATTTCTTAGGAATCAAATTTAGAAGTAGATTTAGATACCCATTTAAGAGGCACACATAAAAACGTGCACAACGGAGTTTCACTTTTGACCAATTTCTTGGAATTAAAATTTAATCATAGATTTAAATGCGCATTTGGAAAATGAGAGTGCATGCCAACTTTCACGATGTTGAGAGCTATTTTCGACATCTTTCAGCCAAACCCTAACAAAACTGCACGATGCAGTCTCAACTTTGACCAAATTCTCAAAATTCAAACCTGATCATATGTTTGGATGCATATTGGATAGGCAAGCATGCACGCCAACTTTCACGACGTTTCGAGCTATTTTGACCCCCTTTAAGCCTAACCTTGTCGAAACCGCACGACGGAGTTTCACTTTCGAGCAATTTCTTAGAATTTAAATTTGATCATAAATTTGGATGCCCATTTGATGAACACGGGGGCGTCACCTAGGGACCAATATGATATCACGTCCGTTCATATTGGGGGGGTTAAAATTAAAAAATTAAAAAATTAAAAATCAATATATTGGGAGTATATTAGGGGTAACTAGGGTTTTTTTTTTACTATTTAAATATCCAATATGTTGGGGTATGTTTTATTCAACATTTTCGCTTGAGCCGTTCACCAGTCCTCCGAGCCTTGC
Organism: Pseudotsuga menziesii; assembly: GCA_001517045.1. Taxonomy (NCBI): domain Eukaryota; kingdom Viridiplantae; phylum Streptophyta; class Pinopsida; order Pinales; family Pinaceae; genus Pseudotsuga; species Pseudotsuga menziesii. The sequence continues at coordinate 8,174 of LPNX010113757.1, forward strand.
CTGTTAGGTGGCTGTGCCTGCGAGCTCCTTTGCTTGTGGTCTGAGGTCTGAGTGCACCTGCACCAAGCCGAGGTCCTGTGAGCTGGGTTTAGGGCGTTTTTTCCATCGTGTGGCTGCATGCCGAGGTGCCTGCGAGCTGGGTTTAGGGTGTTTTTTCCATCATGTGGCTGCATGCTGAGGTGCCTGCAAATTGGGTTTAGGGAGTTTTTTCCATCGTGTGGCTGCATAATATTTGATTGCTTAATATCTGGAGATTGCTAAGAAGCTGAGGAGCCATCTGGAAACTGGGGATTGCTAAGAAGCTGTTGCAGAGGGGATATATGGAAGAGTGATGCTTTTTGTTGACAGACCTACGTATCTGTGTGTATTCTGGGCCTAGTGGATTATAGTGTAGTTGTGCACAGGGTCCTGCTAGCCGCCGAATAAACCTGTTAAATGTGTTAAAAAATACGAACTATAACAGGGCGTTTTTTCAAATCCCCGCAGTGTTTTCTGGAAAACGAGGGCGTTTTACTCCTTGGGTTTTCTGTGGGTTTTCTCCACGTTTTGTCCATCGTGTTTGCTGGATAACAGGGCGTTTTTTCCAGCAGCATTGCAGTGGTAGCAGTGTTTTCTGGAAAACGAGGGCGTTTATTCACCGTTTTGTGGTCGTGGGTTTGTGGTGGGTTTCTCTGGTGCTGGAGGAGGCACATTGGAGAGCCATTGCATATAATTCTTGGAGGTACGTTGTAGTGTGTTTAATCTTTGATGAAAAATGCCTGTACTTCTTTTTGTGAGATAGCAGAGACAATTGCTTACCCATCAGTAGTTCCAAAATCAATAGCATGGTCAAAATAGTAATTCCTAGAATCACGAACTAGGTCTTATACCTATGCTTTTTCCACTGATGAATAAACTCCTATTTCTAGGTCAACTACAATGAGATCCGCATCTCTAACTATTGCTACCTTTTCCACTGCTGATGTTGCTCTCTTTATGCGGCCTATACCCCTGCGTATGATGAATCAATGGGTTATGTATGGCTTTCGAATTGGAGGAAATGCCAGTGGTCTGGGAACATATCCAATTGACCGGGTTTACTCCAACATTGACCCATATTCCGTTGTAGGACCAGCTTACCTGCACTCTGTTCCAGTTCCATTCTATTTAGACCCAGTGCCAGTAGCATATGTTTAATACAGGGTAGTCCCTAGTTTAATATGGTGAGATACTAGGCTTTATCAACTTCTTTTGGATAGGATTTTGACCCCACCCTTACAAAATTGGTGCGAGGCATCCCCCAACCTGGTGCCTATTTCAGATGGGAATCTTCTAACGAAGCCTCCAGGTTTCAGGTCACAGGGACTAATCAATGCGGTGTTTACTCCACAGGGAGAGCAGCCCAATATAGTAACTTAGGATCTTGATTTCGGATGTTCCAATTACTGGCATTGGGGGTTTTCCACTGCTGATGTTGCTCTGTTTATGCGGCCTATACCCCTGCGTATGATGAATCAATGGGTTATGTATGGCTTTCGAATTGGAAGAAATGCCAGTGGTATACCTCTATGCAATACTTGACTCTTTCAAGTTATTCATCAAATCTTTGTCTGATTCCTTCAGTGTGGTAGCTCCTCCTCCTTCATTATAAGTATACTCATACTCTATCAAACATACCTCATCTTCAAGCTCCTCTTCTTGAAATAGAAAATTCTCTATTCCAGGCATCTCTTCCAAGAATAAAAATGTTTCTATCTCCTCTTCCAGAAATTTCATTTCCTCATCAAACTGTATGAGTATATCATTCCAATATTCTTCATCTTCTCTTTGAACAGAATATGAATTTTGTCCTCTTTCGTCTTCTTCCATCTTCATAACAGCATTAGATAACTGTTCATTTCCTCCAACCACACACAAATGATCAGTTTTAAAATCATAAGACTCTCTAGCCCCATTTGACTCCTTCATCAGCAGATCCTCATGTTGATCTGAACTAGTCCAATAGTTCGTGAGACCCTCAATAATCTTTTCCTCAGCATCCCTATCTTCATCTTCATCAAGGATCCTTGCTCAGGTTCACATATGCAAACTTGCATCTCATACTCAGCTGTTCTGAATTCTTCCTTCAACCTGTCATACATCTTTTTCTTAGCTCCACTTCCAATGAATGCCATCTCACCTTCTTCTTCTTCATTTTCTAACCGTATTTCTGGTCTTCCTCATACTTTTGTAACACTTCCTCTAGTATACTAAGATGTGCCTTCAACTCAGCCATTTCTCTCTCAAATTCTTCATCACTCATCTCTTTCTTGCCCACTGCCTTGGCACTCCTTTCCATCTGTTTGTGATTTCTCTTTGAATCCTTAACATGACCCTCAGTAGTCATTCTTACCTCTTCTTTCTGTGGACTCTCAGTGAGCTGCAAATAGCCTTTCCCATCTCTTGTTAAGTTGTAACAAGTCTGCTACTTGTCACTCTACCAAGTCATCCTCTTGATATCCTCTTCTTCTTCTGGTTCTCTGCAGTAGAACCTCTTCTAGAGCACTCCTTGCTCAACTTCTCAAAGCTGTCAGGCTTTTGCTTCCTCAACTGCTCACCTCCTTAAGAACTTCACTGTCCTCTTCTTTCTTTCTCAGCAATATTAATTTGTTGTAGGTTCTGTCACATTTCCTTCATCTAAGAGCTCTGCTTGCTCTTCTTTCTCTGTCATAGCTTCATTGCTGTAATGGCTGCCATTAGTCATCCTTTTCTGCTGCAATTTCTTTTTGTTCGCTTCAACCTGCAAATACAATTACCTTTAAAACTAGAGTTAGTGTAAAACATAAACCAACACCATCAAGACCTGTTCATGGCCTTGCTTCCCACATTCATTGCACTTGAATGGGAAACCGCTTTGCAGTTTCTCATGCACTCTTCTGTACATTCTTCCTTCTGAACCAATTCAACTCTTCTGTTCAAGAGAACACTTGTATTCCAGTTCAAGAGAAATTGTTCTAAATGAATCTCAATGTTCTTTATCTTCACCAAGTTTGCTGTAACAAACACTTGTTCTGATGATTTTATTTCCCTATGTACAATTTCTCCATTCCCTACTGATGTAGTTCTGCTTAAAAAGGGAACCAACTGCCTTGCCTTGTCTATCACAAAAGGTGTTATCCCTGTGGAACATTATTTCCTCTCCAAAGAGGATAATCGATGATCAACCCCCTAACATTCAAATGAACAATGATCTTGCTCTGACCTCTTCATTCAAGTTAACGTTTCACTTGTGCACCGGTATCACTATAACAACTTTTCGCAACCCATAATGAGCATTTTGATTACGCTGATTTTTCTTTCAACCACCAAAGATCTTTGTAGGCTCTGATACCAACTCAGCACAGCAAACAATTTCCAAAACTCATGCTAACTAATTTCTAAACATAGACTTCAACCTTTATCTCTTCAATGACTCGTTACTGAGATCTTTTGAAATCAACGAATCATGCCACAATTTAAGCTTCAGTTACAATCATTCATCCTGACCCGATGACTCACCTATTGAGGAACTTCTAAAAATCTAATGACTTGTCACCTCTAGAACAAGTAAACTATGTAACTTTTTAAATAATTTTCATTAGTTTTACAAAGACATTTACAATTAGCACCTCCTTGGGCTAATATGAGACCCTATGGTCTGATTAAGCTCGAGAATTACTGAGGACGACAGATGCATCTTCATCGTCCTCTGTAGCTTAAATAATATAAAGATAGCTGTAATCACTGAACTGATCCTACTTTTTACAAATTTCTAAGCCGTTTCTCTTATAAGGATTTATAATCTGTAGAAAGGGTTTTGGACAAGATACCCATTCATCAATTTGGAGATTATATATTTTTCTTCTGGTGTATAGCTCTTTACTAGAACTGCCATATTGTAATCAAGAATTTATCTTTGAGGGTTAATGTACTGATTAATAAAGCTACCTTTTCCTTGCACAGGTCTAGGGAATTACTTAGTGATCCACACCTCACAGGTTGAATTTACCATAATCTCTTCTTTAATTTTGTTTTTCCCTTTTCATTCTGAGTTGCTTGTCTTTTCTTTTGTTGATTCCATGGCTAGGCTATTTCTTGGGAGAATCCATTAGTTCCTTCAAAGAGTGCCCACCATTTCAGTGTTTGCTCTACAGGTGTAAGTTTATTTAATTATTTATTTATTTAAGAGGGGGTTTCCTGTTATGACGCCCAGTCACCCTTTGAAATACTATATTGATATGTTTAGCATTTAACTTACTCCTTTAAGGCTTCAGGCCTCTCTGATTGTAATAATGAAGAAAATGTTTTCATTTTTAATTAATCTTTTATACCTGATAGTAATTAAACTTCAACTAGGGTTTAGGACCCTGTTTCCATAAATTCATAACTTCGACTAGGGTTTAGTACCCTGTTTCTCATTTGTGTAAGCTTCCCCTCAGATGCTCTGGAGCTTCTTGCATCCCCCAACATCCAACCTATCCATAGAAATCAAATGTTCCACACCTGGCAGCTCTTGCATCTCACTGCATCCATGAACATCTTTGTGAGCTGCCCCAACCGTGGAATGCTATCTAGCTTCTTGCATCCCCCAAAAACTAACCTGTCTAAAGAAATAAAATGTTCTGCACCTAGCAACTCTCATATGTCAAGACATCTACTGATATCTAGTTCTGTAAGCTTTGCGAACTGCCGCAACCCTGGTATGCTCTTGCATCCCCTAACATCCATTTTATCCAAATAAATCAAATGTTCAATTTATCAAAAGAAATCAAATGTTCCACACCTGGCAGCTCTTGCATCTCACTGCATCCCTGAACATTTAGATCTATAAGCTTTGTGAGCTGCCCCAACAGTGGAAGGCCATCGAGCTTCTCGCATCCCCCAACATCCAACATGTACAAAGAAATAAAATGTTCCGCACCTGGAAACTCTCGTATCTTAAGACATCCACTAATATATAGTTCTGTAAGCTTTGTGAACTGCCCCAACCCTGGTTTGCTCTTGCGCTTCTGACATCCACTAACATTCAACAACTTTGTATTACTATTCCTGTCCCCTTCTTATAATCACTTGACAATTGCTTCCTGATTGCAAAAATTCTCCTTCCTGATTACTTATTCTTTAATTTTAATCAAAATCCTACTTTCCAGAGCCTCCACTTCTTCAGATACACCACCATCTTGAATTCTACTCTGTATATTGGACTTTTCTGCATCCAATTATTCCTTTCAATGGAATTTTGGAATATGTTGTCAACAACTTCTTTATTCCACTTTTAGCATCTCTTTTTTTAACATCAACTTCTTATGCAGAATGTACATACTTGTTCCATAGAACTTATTTCTTCCCTCCACCACTCCTATTTTTAGTTGCAGAGAAGCTGTACACATCTTCTCTAATCTTTGGAGGCCTACACATTCTTTTCATATTTTCTAACTATCAAGTTAATGGAGTGTGTCTTCTATCCTTTTGTGGTAAGTGACTCTTTGAAGGGACTTAAGATAGATATCTGCCAGTAGCTTTATGATGGTGTGGAGTGAATTGTAGCTTATTTACCAATATAGAAGGGATGGTAGTCTTGCGATGAAACTAAATTACTAATCATGGAAGTAGAGGCACCATAAGTGGTAGTCTGGCTGGCCATATAACTTTTTCCTATAGGTGTAATGACTGGACATTGCATAAACAATGGTCAGACTTGGTCATCACATGGACATTCACAGTAACGCACACAATCACTCTCTTCTTAATGCTCAGACTCAGTCATCAGACTCATCACATAGACAGTTCCTTGAGCAGATATGTATCCACACTTAACACTAACAATCACTCGCTTCTTTATGCTTCTGTTTTGTGTGTAGAGTACATATCCTTAGTTTACAATATCATAAGCAAGATTCTATTCTAAGTATTTTTTAAACAAAGGAGTCAAAAGGAGTTGAATCCTTCAAGGAGTTGGCTAATCTTTCACACTGCCCCTTTCAAGAACATCACAAATTGATCATGTCTTAATAGTTATGAATCACAATCAACAACTTCCAGTAGTGTGTTACTAGTGATGTCATGGGCGAGTTGGCAACTTCATGAGTATTTGAAGTTTTATTTAGATCTCAAATGAACAAATGCATCATTTAGATGAGAAGTGCAGTAGTACAAGTACCTCAAGCCATATGATGTTTTGCAAATTGGAAGTGAAAAACAACTTGAAAAAGCTCATTCAACCAATTAGTTTCAGTAAGGG
>LPNX010113765.1:0-52805 GCA_001517045.1 Pseudotsuga menziesii
AAGCTAGTCTACTGCTTCTTCACAGGGACCTGGAAAGAGACCTCTCGCCTCTCCTTTTCCTTTGTCATAGATAAATACTCAGGAGGAGGATGTTGGCCACTTGCTGCTGGAGTTAACTGCAGCGGATCGGCAATTGGCCTGTTCTTGTTGAGGATCCCTTTTCATAACACTGGTCATTCACTTTGGATGTCCTTTACCATCTGCAATCCTCTAACAAGAACGTCCTTTGAACTTCGCCCCGCCATACCCTTTTCTTCGTGCATCCTCACAGGCATCGTCGGAGGAGAGGCGGACAGTCCAGAAACATATAAAGTGGTTATGGTGACCCCTCAATATACGGTGGAAATCTATGATTCTTCTAAAAAATCATGGACCATTGCAGGACACCTGCCACAGGGTCTGCGGTTAATGGGGGTATTAGGGTCATTGTGGTCGGGACAAGATGTGTTTTCAAGGCAATCGCTGATAACGGATGCGAGGATGGTTTTCTCCCAGGGTTCCTTCTACTGTTTGACCGTCAAACCTGGGAGGCCAAGCATTATGGGTTTCAGCATGGGAGAGGGAACTTGCTTTTTCCAGCCGTTGCCACGGAAGTTCTCGAGCTGCTGGATTAAGCCTAACCTCTTCTCCTTCGCGTCGAGGATTCTATTGGTGGCGGGCATAATCAAAGGTACATCGGTGGGGGTTTTGGGGAAGGTGATTATTTGGGAGTTTGAAAAAGTGATGGTAGACGGCTCCTCCTCCTCCTTCGAGGATTCTATTGGTGGCGGGAATAATCAAAGGTACATCGGTGGGGGTTTTGGGGAAGGTGATTATTTGGGAGTTTGAAAAAGTGATGGTAGACGGCTCCTCCTCCTCCTCATCAGGGTGGAAGGAGATTGCAAGGATGCCTCCGTCTATGTGCAAGAATGCCAGACGCCGTTCGGTTAATCTTCACGGGCCATACGGGTGCACAATGGTGGGGGATTGTGTGTGCTTCGCATTTAACGGCAGACCTGGACTGGTTGTGCAGGTGATTGTTTATTGTTTAAGTAAAAATACATGGACTCGGCTTCCCAATTCCATTTTAGGCGAAGACCGAGGACCGATATGTTACGATGAACCACCATCCTATACGATAATCACAGCGTTTCAACCGAGGCCAGGTATCAATATCTAGTTGTGAGTCCGGGTAGGTATGCCTTTGCCTTTGCCTTTCCCATAACCATCTGGAAATTTTAAACATTTTTAGGAAGCTGGCTCTAAGTCTAGAGCATTTCAATCTTCATCTGGAAAGTCTTAAGGACTAAGTGTTGAACATGCTTGTAGTAAGGACTAATTGCAGGTCATGTTTTCAACTTGAAAATAAATGTTGAAAGGCTAAAAACAATGTTGTTTCTGAACTATATTCTTGCAACCAAAAGAAGGTATTTTGTTAAAATTTTCATAAGGTAGTATGAACAGTGGATTGTTATGAAATGTTTGATAAGTCACTTGACAAATTTTGTTGTGAGTTCTCTTAAAAATACACCTAAAGGTGTCAACATACTAATCCTTGGAGAAGATGTGAAAGGTCTTTCAGAGGATCTATAAGAAGAAAGAGGTCTCTGTATTGTCATTGACCAGCACAATTTCTTAATGAGTATTTCACTTATTGCTTAAAGTGGCTTGTTGTGATGAAGTATCTTGATAAACATGAAGGCATGTTTGGCATATAAATGGTTAAATTAATCTTGAAGGACTGATGATTGACTAATGCAAGCACAAAATACACACCTGAGTACAGTGCATTCCATAGCACATCGATTTTGGTTTTCTGGCCATGATAAGTGTTGAGTTGAGTCTACATTATAGTTGTTATTAACTTATTTCATCTCAAGAGCATGCAGGGTTGAAGAATTTTTTTGGTTGTAAGACTGAAGAGCATGACTCCATTAATGACTAAATATGAGCGTGAGGTATGTATTTGAGAATAGCAGCCAAAACAAAATGAGATTGTTTCCCAAGAAAGAGTCAAATTCTATGAAAACATGAATAATGTGACTTGTGCAAAGGTCAACAGTTTGAAACCAAAGATGAGAAGAAAAGTATTGACATCTATCCTCCCAAAGCCAAAAAAAAAATCAGTCATGAAAAACACCTGGTAATGAAGGCTTGAAGTCTGATGTTTTATTCTTGTTGTCATCCAAAGAATAGCAGCTTTGAAGTAGTCTTTTAGCACACATCTCAAGAAGTATTTTCAATGTTCCACGGAGTTTCCCAGGCCGGGGAGCGTGGGAGCCGATAAACGCACAAGGGAGACATGTGGAAGCTACCCTAAATTTTACGGAAATTTCCGGGAAACAGGGGGAGGTCGAAGTCATAAAAATTAATTAAAATATAAAAATGATAAATCCTAACAATAACTATTACCATGTAAAAAGTAAAACTAAAAACTAAATTCATCATTATGGGTGTACATCTATTAGTTATTAGCATAACAAATTTCAAATTTGTAAATAATACTAAACTATGTTACTATACCCATGTAAAAACTAAAAACTAAATATCATAATTATCATTATTCAATGTATATCTAAATTCAAATTTCAAACTTGTAAAAGATAATGCAACAAATGTTGAAGTCTAAAATAGTCAAATAGATATCGAACATTGAACACATAGAAGTTAGAACTATTGCTCCAAGTTTAGTTGCAATATGATTATGAAATGAAATTGTGAGAGGATAGCGTTTAGGAAGGTCTTAGACTCTTAGGTTAGTTCGAGATTCAATTTAATTTTCGTTTAATTATGTTTTAATTTTGAAACACTTTTTTAATATTTTAATTTGCATTTATTTTTATTGTGAAAGATGAAAATTTGGGGGGGACGGTGGGACGTCTAGAAGCCCCCTAAGGGGAAACACGTTTCACACTTCGGAAAACTAAGGGAAAAATTTGGGGGGATGATGGGATGCCTAGAAGCTCCCCTAGGGGTGAACGCGTTCCGCACTTGGGGAAATGTGTTTCCCCGAGTTTCCCCCAAAAGGGGGACATGGAGAAACGTTTTCCCGAGAGTTTCTTTGTCCCCAAAGCGTGGGAGAGTGAGGGGGTGCGTTCCCCATCCTAAGTGACGCGTCACCGTGGAACACTAAGTATTTTGTAGATTTGAAGCCAGATTTAAAAGATGTTGTCATGCATTCAAGGGAAGAATTAGAGTTATTATGTAACCTATTTTTGAGAAAGGATTAAAATATGCTGGAAAATTGGAAAGCATATATTCCACATCACATTGAAGAGATTCCTGATACATCAAATAAAAGTAGCATTTGATAGATTCATGCAAAAAGATACAACGCCACCATTTCAGACAAGTTGATAAAGAATTGACAGTGTTTATGATTATATGTAAGGATAGTTTGTGGAATTTTGACTCATTCCAGTCACACATCCAGATAGTTCTTGACACATTACTTGAAGGAACATTTGGCAAATCCACGAGGCAAAAATATGAGGTAAGCAGGGACTCGACTTTGAAGACTACTATACTTCATCATTGCAACCTAAAGACAGTGGATCCTTTTATCATCAAAAGAGGGAGTGCATGATACTAGGGGGAGAAAGAAGTCAAAACAAATCTTTGAATATTAATTTGCAGCCTTAACTCTTGGAGAAAACAATGATGAAATAAAACACTTATGGATAATGAAAATTATAGCAAGAAGTGAAAGATGATTGAAGACTTTAGGAGCAAATTCGAAATTCGAAACAGAGAAGATTTTAAGGTCATCGTCGGTGAATATTTTTAGCCTTGTTTGTGAAGCCCGATGATCAAGGAAACAAGCCAAGTATCATAACAGACTTGAAGAGTCTTTTGGAATTGTTATTGAAAATAATTCATAACAAATTTGAAGGACTATTTCGAAGGACTGTTTCGTAAAGCATAGCAACAAAAGATTGAAGTCAAGGTAAATGAAATTCTTCATAACATGAGTCAATCTTAGTGACAAATGTATGGAATAGATTCAAGAGATTTGTTTGGGATACATGATCTTAGGGGAAGTGGATCATTAAAATCTACTTGCAAGTGCGAACTTCTAAAGGGAAGCATATCCAATCATCTTGGCAAGTGATAGGGGAGAAACTAAGCCAAGGAAGACTTCTCCAACAAGCTAATGATATGAAAGAAAAGAGGTTCGGCATGATATCCAAGATGATGAAGATTTCTCTAAGTAACAAATAGTGAGGAATTTTCTTATGATTGATTGATGGAGGCATGAAAGCATTTGACATTATCGTCAAAAGGTGAGAGAATGATCATGAGAATGAAGAAAGGAAGACCGTGATCACAAGGGATCTCAGTTAAAGGGGGAGTAGTAGAAAAGGTCTTTTAGGGATCTCAGTTAAAGGGGGAGTAGTAGAAAAGGTCTTTTACATTGTTTCAATAGCGGAAAAAAAAGACTCCTGCAGAAAACAAAAGCGAATTCCTCTAGCAGCAAACGATAAATTGATCCATGATGACGGACAAAGGCCTAGTAACCTTTGCCATTGATTTCAAAGGGAAAGAGAAAAGATAGTAAAACATGATGAAAGTTCAAAGAGCACATGTGATTCAAATATGATGATGAATAACTAGTCCAATGATGACAAGCCTTATGTTTTACTAAGGTGTTTCCAACAATGACAAAAAAGAAGAAAAGAAGATTGTTGGACATTGTGTTGCTATTGATGTCGATGTGCTGGAGTCATCATTGAGGACAAGCTTGAGGTCATTGTAGTCAATGAATACGACAAGCAGCGAGAGTAAATTGAGGAGCTCAAGATCATATTTGAAGTACAGAAGACAACCCAGGATATTGCAAGAAGGCGAATAATATTCATTATGCAGTAGAGTAATAAATGCTGCAACGACAGCACTGTGGGTCATTGGATCTCAAACAGTTTGAGATCCAATGGCCCACAGTACTGCCGCCACAGCATTTATTACTCTACTGCATGTAAAATATTTTTTCCCTTACAAAAAGCCATGAAAAGCAAATATAAGGTGTCAAAGTCAATGTCAAAACCAATAAAAAAAACCCTAAAAGTGATGATGAAGCACTACATAAAGTGTCTTGAATAATGAACAAAACAAAATGTTATGATGAAATCAACGTAAGATTAAAATTCATGAAGAACATTAATGTAATAAATGACTACACAACAAGGCGTTTTATAAACACATAGGTTGGATCAAGAAAGGAATTATATATCAGCTTAATTTAATTTGACATGTCATCTCTATGCAAAGGATGACAGGTCGACTCATCAACATGAACTCATGTGTATAAATAACATTGAAACTGCCCTTATTTGGTAACTTGCGTAGCGAAGATAAGGTCTGTTGAAGTCCCCAATTTTGAGGCAGCTGCAAGGACGAAAATACAAAGAAATGGAGAAAAGTCTCGGTAGAAGATGCAGTCGAAGGATGATTATTTTTGGATTTTATTTGTAGTATTTGAAGTATGGGTTATATAATCAGAAGGAGATCTATCTCAGCCTCAGCTGGAGGACTATTTATAGATTTGGTAGACCCTTTTTGCCAATAGTTTGAAGAGTTTCTTGGAAATTGTTTCAGTCTTGTTCAAGAGACATCTTGTACACACTCTCATCCTAGTAGCAATAGGACTTGGGTATGTTAAGTACAGTTCTTGTACTGATTAATATTTGGTTGCAGTGTTGGGAATAGTTTTATTCGATGATTCATTTGAATGTGTGACTATAAAACGATCATCAAGACCTGAATACCTTAAGTGATATACATATTCCTGAGATCAGTTATATAGAATATGTGAGAGTCAGTTCTTGGGAGGCCTGAGAACCAGAAAATGTGTTACATTTCATGAGAGATCATTTGAGGATAGTATTATAAGCAGTTTTGTAGTGAACCTTGGAACATATTGAAAAGCGAATTACAGTGACAGTTCATGGATTGTTTGATACCATCTTGTTGAGTGTTTTATTACATGCTTAAGGGCATAATGAAGAATTTTGAGCCAAAAATTAAGTTGCATACATAAGTTAAGTAAGAGAAGAGTTAAAATAGAGAAAGTTAGGAACATATTTGAATACAGCTCAAAGATATTGTCAAGCACAGTGACAGTGGGATCAGAAATGCCAAGAAATACAGTGACCATCATACATAAGACGTTACATAATTGACAAAGGGGTTGTAGCCTCCTTTTAGTTGGAGCTGGAGAAGCAAGGTGTTGGAGCTTCCCTTCAGTTGGAGTTGAAGTTGGAGTTGAAGAAACAAGGAGGTTGGAGCCTCCCTCAAGTTATAGCTGGTAAATATTGGAGATTGAAATCTCCTCAATATCTGGGTGTGTTCAACATATGTTACTTCATGGTTATGTCACAATGTGTCGTTCACTAAGCAGTGATGCCAAATTGTGACATTAATCTTGGTTGACTTTTGTCGAAGAGTAACAATTTTAAAGGGTTATGTTGTATTGTGAAATTCTATAATAATTATATTTTATTGAAATGTTATTCTTGATTGACTTATGTAATTTTTTTATAACATCTAGAAACAATCAATAAATATATAAAACTAAACAAATCTAATCAAAATAAACATTTATCAAGCTTTTTATTTCTCACATGATACTCAGTAAGTATCAAGTAACTAACTAACTTATCATCGAATCAGGCACTATTGTATTGATAAACACTATATACTAATATGAGCACTTAATTCAAAAGAAAAACCCATAACCTTCCATTTTTAAAACTTATTTAACTAATTGCATACAAATAATAACTAATTGTTTAAAAATATTGTGTATTATAAGAATTATTAGTCTATTGTTTTCGACTTTTTCAATTAATTTTATAAAAATATATTTAATATTTCAACACTTCTAAAGTACAACTAAGGTTTTTGTTCAATCTTTTAATTTTTTCTATTTAATTTAATTTCCATAGATATTTTTTTGAACTTTTGAACTTTGATTGGTGTTACACCATAAAAATTAAGAATAAACAGATTTATAAGAAATAAAAAAGTTTCTATTATTTTTTTTTAACAGAAACTGAATTTTTTTTGATTGATTAAAAACGGCTGTAGCCCAGCCAGGCGTACAAAGAGGAATTCTGAAAAAGAAGGCTGATGACCTCTATTAGAACAGTCAACCTTCTTAAAAGTGCTTTGAGAAGTGAATCCCAAATTTTTCTGATACTATTTCGAGAAAATGACTGCTTGCAAGAGTAGACTCTCACGAATTGTGAGCAGAGAAGAATACAGAAGCAAAACATTAAACAGGGGGAGAGGAGTGCCCCTTAATGAAAGGATCCAATTTCTTCTAGAAGCCCGCGCTGATGTTTGAGGCTGCTTCCTTTTCTCTACGTTCTTTATTTGTCTTTCGCCCTCTGGTGAGGGGAGGAGAAGGAGCTGAAAAGTGTTCGGATTCGGAGGTTCCCTCTGACGAAGGGATCAAGGGTGCCGATTCTGCCTGGGCTGGAGTCTCGCGAATCAAAACGTTGGGATCTTTCTTTGAACCTGGAGAAGCAGGTTTTGGAGAAACTTGTTCAGCTACCTCCAAGGAGCCAATGGGGCCAGAGTTGCCCTGATCCTGGATAGCTGCAACTTCAGGTTCTTGTACTTCATCTTCTTGGAGCACTGCAAAACTATTTTTTTTTCCCGGCCGTGGAGTATCTGCAAGAGGAGAATGATCTTGGGAAACCTTTTGCTGAGACGCTTGAGGCTCCTTTCGTCGGGGAGGACGTCGTCGATTAGAGACCATCTGGAACTCTATATCGTTGGAAGCTGAGAGATTTGCTGGTTTCTGTGGTTCTACAAGCTTGGGGCAACTTTTAGCGAAGTGGCCATATACATGACAGAAGTTGCATTTGAAAGGGATCTACTCATAATCCAGTTCTTGAATGTGGCTCCATTCTCCTAATGTGAGCTTTAGGGCCTTCGGAATCCCTTTCTCTAGATTCACCTCTACGCAGATACGAGCACATATGTACTGACCCCCTTTTGGTTTTGCAGTATCTAGATAGCAGCCTAGCTTATTGCCAATGTCAATAAGAGTACTTTTCCCCCAAAGATGAAGAGGGAGGTTAGGGAGTCTTACCCAGACTGGAGCAGAAATGATCTCTGCTTCTGGGTTAAAACCCAGAGACCAAGGTGCTAAGAACAGACCTCTCGAGCCCATGAAGAAGGGGCCCGAACGAAAGACAAGGTCTCTTTCTTCTTTATTTGAGAACAGGAATACAAAGAATCCTCGACCAGCTGCAAAGAGAGAGACCTGTCCTTGCAGAAGAGGGTTCCAATGTTTTGCAATCCAGATCTCCACCACCTTAGGGCTGGGCCACAACCCTGTGAACTTGCCAATGAGGGCTTGCTCAGAGAGGATGAGAGCTTTCCGGCATGGATCCGAAGGAGAGAGCTCCAGAGAAGGGATCCCGTCCATCTTTTTCACAAACTTGGAAGAAGAATGAGAAGCTGCCTGAGGAGCGGCAGCTTGAACAAGGGCCTTGAAGGTAGTGAGCTGGGCATGAGAGCCCATTTCCTGAGAGAACTCCACGCTGAAAGAAACGGCAGCAAAACCCCACGTTGAAAGAGACGGCAGCAAACCCCCGTGCTGAGGACGAGGAGCAACAGCCTACGATCTAGCCAAGCTCAGCTCTACGCAGCAGGGGAGGCGGCGGCTAGGGAAACCCTAGCCGCGGATGAGGAGTCGCTCCGCCATTCCGTCTTCTAGCTAATAAAAAAGTTTCTATTATTAATGCAAGGAAACATAGAAATTTTAAGAAAGTACATTTAGTTTATCTATTTATTTTATTTATCTTAATTTCTATAAAAAATTATTTAAAACTTGATTGGTTCCATACCAAGTTATGAGACCAATCAAGATTTAAATATTTTTTTACAGAAATTAAGATGAATAAAATAAATAAATAAACTAAAACTTTCGTGACACTTGATAAATGTTAAGATATTAAATATACTTTCTTAAAATTAATGCAATGAAAATACTACAAAATAATTTCAATGTTTCCAATCTTGGAAGAGAATAAAAGAAAAATTTGCTATTTATAAAAAAAAGTGAATGAAATAAAAAAAGCTGGAAAGCTTTCATTTTCCCATATGTCTATGTTTCTTTGCATTAATAATAGAAACTTTTTTAATTTTTTTGAATTTGTTTATTCTTTTTATGGTATATAGATCCAAGTACAAAGAAGAAAACTATTCAACTTTATTTTTTATATTCAAGTTTCTATTTATGAATGATAATAAACATTTTTTATTTTAATTTTTGTTCAATTTTTTAAATTCTCATTTTCATGGTATGGGACCAATCAAGTTTTAAAGAATTTTTTATAGAAATTAAGATAAATAAAATAAATAAATAAACTAAAACTTTTGTTACACTTGAGAAATGTTATCATAAAATTAATGCAATGAAAATAATAAAAAATAATTTCAATGTTTCCAATCTTGGAAGAGAATAAAACAAAAATTGGCATCTGTATTGACACAAATAAGTTAAAAAAAGAATGAAATGAAAAAAAGGTGGAAAACTTTCATCTTCACATATGTCTATGTTTCCTTGTATTAATAATAGAAACTTTTTTATTTTTTGTGAATTTGTTTATTCTTAATATTTTATGGTATAGCACCAATCAAAGTTCAAAAAAATATTTATGAAAATTAAATTAAGTAGAAAAAATTAAAAATAGAACAAGAAAATTTAGTTGCACTTTAGAAGTGTTGAAATATTAAATGTACTTGTAAAAAATTAATTGAAAAAATGAAAAACAATAAAATAATAAAATACAAAATTGAAAGAAAATTGGAAGCCTAAAAATAAAAGACATATAAAAACAATAATCATACATGTTTATGTGACAATCATAGGATTTGAAATACAAGATAAGTTACTAGGTCATATGTTGTTTGTAACTAACTAGATTTGAAGTCCAATATTTTCTAACTATTTCAAAAATATGTCCAAATATATTCACTATAAAAATGAATTTTCCTCCGTAGACATAGAAAACACATGTCACTTTTTTCTATTCTGCCCATCTTCCATTCTGAGAGAAAACTATTAAAAATTGTCTGTAAAGACTAGTCTGAAATTAAAATTTCAATTTTAGCCATTTTAGAATGCAATTTTATATTATAATGATCACTCTAAATTCATTGCAATAAATAAAACAACAATTTCAAAGACTACAAAAAGTTATTTAGTCATATTTTTCTAGCAAGATTCAAGGAGAGACGCCTAATGCGAGTGACCTCATGATACATCTGTTATTTCCTCAGAGGTCTACCACAATTGTCCATGATTCCAACAAAACTGGAAGAGAAAGGAGTAAGTAGTTAACTAAATTAAATGAATACCAGGAAGCTAGATCAAAGTTAATGCCCAAGGAATATACAATGGATTTTGATTAAGCTGATGAAGTGAATCAACGATGAGGGGCATCTTCTCTTGGCCTTGGATGCAAGAGGATTCACTGTGACTGATAAGGTGGATGGGCACTATACATGAGAGCCCTTAGCACTGTAGAAATAGTGGGAATATGCAGTCCTATTTTTTGCCATTAACCATGTGGTCAAACCCCATTAATTCACAATATTTGTTGTACATCCTTCTGGTCCTGTCTGAGTAATGCTCATCCTTGTCTCGAGTGCCCTTGACCTATAAAACAATGCAAACTCTCTGTGTAATGTAAAAAGACAACGCATCAAATCTTGAAGTTGAACATCGATACAATAAACGCAACTCAACTATTCTTGAAACACTACAATCAAACATATCTCTGAAAATAAAAAAATACCAAGAATGAACCTCTAGTCATTGAGATTTGAACCTCTAAGAATAGCTTTTGTACTACAATAAAATTACCTTTAGCAAAGCTTTGACACGCTTTGTGCATCCCTGGTAAGGAGTGGTCAGGTTCTTTGGAGAGCCTTGAGGCACTTTGTGCATCCCTGGTAAGAAGGGGTGATGTGGTTGCTCTCCAGGGGCTCGAGTTCCATGGAGAGCCTTGAGGCACTTTGTGCATCCCTGGTAAGAAGGGGTGGTGTGGTTGCTCTCCAGGGGCTCGAGTTCCAGAGAGGGGCGTACAGGTGCATTATGGTGGGTAGAGATATTGAAGGCATTATTCAAATAATAGTAGTAATAAACAAACATATTTTTATAATCATGCGGTAATCATATAAAGCAAGCTTTTAAAGAATCGTGCCACAAATAATTGATGAGATTTGTCTCTAAAAAAGTATGGGATTTGTTTCCAATATGAATGGTGAGATTTGTTTTCAATAGTAAGTTTGAGATTTGTTTCCAATATGAAGGGTGAGATTTGTTTTCAATAATAAGTTTGAGATTTGTTTCCAATAAGAATATGGAACAAAAATAGGTAACAAGCAAAAAACTAAAACTTTCCTCCTTAACTTGGGAATGATGAGATTTGTTTTCAATAGGAAGTTTGAGATTTGTTTCCAACAGGAATATGGAACAAAATTAAGTTAAAAATATATATATATGAAACTTTCCTCTTAACTTATGGAAGTTTGCATGCATTTTATTTAGTTTCCCTCTATTTATTTAATATTTATTTTTTAGTATAGCACCAATCAACTTTTGAATTTTTTTTAGTAAAAATTAAAATAAATAAGTAAAATATAGAAAATATGGAACCTGGAACATGGAACAAAATTTGAGATTTGTTTCCAATAGGAATATGGAACAAAATTAAGTATGAAACAAAAAATGAAACTTTCCTCTTAACTTATGGAAGTTTGTATGCATTTTATTCATTTTCCCCTATTTATTTAATCTTTATTTTTATAGTATAGCACCTATCAGCTTTTGAAAAAATTCTAATAAAAATGAAAATAAATAAATAAAATATAAAAATTAACTAAAACTAATGACACTAAATTATTTGTATATTACTATGCCCAACTAAATGCGCTTCATCTGTTATTGATGATAGCAATTAAGCATAGCACAATTTTTTTTTAAATATTTGATAACTTTCATGTCATTATAAACTGGATAACCAACAAAAATAATACAAACAATGCAATCGATGTGCTCCTAGAAGAAACTCAAAGATTAAAGCAAATGTGAATATGGTTCATATACAACAAAGAACACTATAACTAATGAATTGGCAAAAGTAGGACTACATATGAAAGAAAGTCAATAACACATTGAAGAAATTAAAAAAATATTTTAAAAACTTACATGCTCCTTCCTTTTCGTGATATTAGATGATCAATCTTTCATTTTTACAGCCATATGGAAAAAGCTTGCCAAGTCTGCAAATATTGTCTTACATGCATGCTCCTTTTCGTGATCAGATGATCCATCTTTAATTTTTACAACCATGAAGCTTAAGAAAAATCTTGCTAAGTCTGCAGATGACTTTTGCTGAAAAGGTAGAAAATTAAACAATATTATATGACTTTTTGTTTGAGAATATATGGGTTATTTTGAAGAAACAGAACTTAATGTTTTTATTTTTTTAAAGAATTAAAGATGTTAAAAATACTTCTGTTTTGTATGATGATTATATCAAAATATGATTTTAAGAATGAAAAAATATCTTGATTTTGTAAGAATGAATATGGTTGATATGGCACCAACATAAGATGCACATGAATGAATATGGTTGATATGGCACCAACATAATATGCACATGAACTTCTTTGTAATAGGTTTTATTTTGATAATGAATCTGGTTTAATAGGTTTTAGTTTGATAATGAATCTGGTTGAAATAGTGTAATAATGGTTAAAATGGAAAAAAAAAATCTTCATATCGGTTCTATTTCTTTTTTCCTTTGCTGTGAGAGACGTTCCAATCAAACCCTGGCCACCATTTAGAGAACAACGAGCTTTAAAGAAACACTGACAGAAGGAAATGCGGCTCACAAATTTCAAGTCTGAAATCCAAATCCACAATGGGGCAGAGTCAAACGCCACCTAGAAGTTGGGCAATAAGAAATAGTAACCTCTTCATACAACCAAACCACACTACAACAAAAACTCACGACCGTTCTCACTCTATCAAAATTCTCTTGTGCAAGGATGGAATCTTTTTACAGAATCACGATAACGAATGATTTGGCAATTGCAGAGCTAGGTAACGATGATGGAGGGTTCTTACACAACACAAAAGACAGAGTACAAATGCACCTCTTAAAATAGAAGAGGAAATGAGTAATGGCAGGGTAGCCTTCGCAAATGGAGTGATAGTCAGGCCATGCGGCCATGAGCTGCAACCCTCACTCACAGAATGGCAAACAAATGAGGAAAAATGCGATTTAGGGTTTTAGGACAGCCTTATAAGGTCCACCAAAAAAACCTATCCAACGATTATCAACCACGTGTCCTCAGTTTAATTTGCAAATTGTGGGTTTTTTATATAGTTCGAATACCTATCGCATTAAGCCTGCAAACATTAACAAATGATAATAGGACTTGGGTTATAACATTATTTCCTTTTCATATAACATTGAAAAATTGTAAACCCTAACGAGTATCGTAAGAAGCTAAGAACTATAGCTAGGTAGTTTATTCCAAGTTCTTAAACCTTTGGAAACACTATGCTTAAGCTAGAGTTATAATTTTTATCAACCATGGTCTGAAGCAAGAAGTTAAGTAAGTAAAACATTAACCTGGGAAGAATTTTTAAAACATCACACTAAAATGAGTTTTGGACTTGGAAGAAGAACTCATAAAAAACCTTACTCTTATATGTATCTGAGTTTAGCAAAAATAGTAAGATTTATAGTTTGTTATAATAGCCTAGATATTAGAACTTTGACTTAATTACCCCCTTGTGGAATGGGAAACTTACAAAGGTTAAGATGGTCAATATTACTAAATAAGACAATCCCTCTCTCCTTACATAAAAAGTAATAACACTTTAATGTGAAGAAAAACAAATTGTATTAGTGCAACTCTAATTGTTAAAGCATTAGAATAATTAAAAAACTATCTTATGCACTAAGTACTAGTTTTATGTGTGTCCTTTAGTCAATATACTTAATGTTTATACTTAAATCATAGAACTCCTAGGTTAACTTAACTGGATTCTTGTGGAAATAAATCTGCTTTATAGAATGCCTTCCACTAGACTGAATTCAGGCATTAAACTAAAATCAAATTGATAATAGTCGAATAAATAAGGGGGTTATAGTAAAATAGAGGAGTAACTAAACAAGTTTTCAGTTTACTGAAAATACTTTTAGAAACTATTTTTTAACATAAATAATCAGATCAACGATACCTCTTTCATTGCTCAAGGCTGCAAAACAAATAAATTAACTAGCATTTTATTCTATGCTAATTGAGATAAAAATCTCAATCTGAAAACTGGTAACAAACTTCTTACCTGTAAAGGACTTGTAAAAAGAAGCATCACTTCGCTGCATTAGCTTTAAGCTAAGTAAGCCTCGATCTCAACTAAAGTTCTTTCCTATTTGTCATAAGACAGTAAAACAAACTTAGTATTAGACTTTAAACATATGTTTAATTTCTTGTTATTTCAATTCATAAATCAAATCTTTAACATGGAATTATGAAAACAAACTAATAAGTATACAAACTAGAAAATAACAAAATATTCAATTCTAGTTTAATACAGATTAAAGTAACCATTAGCAGATCATTGTTCCTAGGTACTGACGACTGCAAACATTTTATGTTACATGAAAAATTTTAAATTTTTACGAATTTTTGGACTATTACATGTGGTATCAGAGCACAAAGTTCAGACACTAGGCCTGAATGTGGATCAACTTGCATAGATAAACAATAGATTTAAAAAAACATGCATACTGATTATTACTTTTCTTTTGAAATATTATTTTCAGAGAATTTTTCTGAGTTAAACTACAGGTATGGAAAGATTGGAAGAATATGCAGATGAAAAATCTCCGTTTACTGAACGAACTAATTGTAGAAGAGAACCTATACAAGAAGAAATAACTAATAACTCTTCTGAATTATTTCAAATGGTTAAAGAACTAAGAACAAAGATGCAAATAGTAAAAAATGAAAATCAAAGAATTCCGAGAGCTCAAGAGGAGTTGAATCATATTTTAATAGAAAATTTTAGAATGAAGAAAAAGATAAACGAACAGAATCTGAAGATAGACATTATCAACATAAAAATATAAAGTCTAAACAATCTAAAATCGAAAGTAGCTCATCCTCTGAGATTTATGGTGATTCCCATAAGAAAAATTATCAGTATACTGGTGATAGTAGCGAAAATAATCATCAGACAAGAAAGATAAAATTTAAGCCTTATGAAAAAATTTCAGGAGATTTTAAGAAAATAAAACCACCAACCTTTAATGGTGAAACTGAGAAAGGAGAAGAGGTTGAATCATGGCTGTCTGGGATGAAGAAATATTTTCAAATTTATAATTATTCAAATCAGCTAAAAGCCAGAATGGCCATTTACAACCTCACTAAGAAGGCAGATATTTGGTGGCAGGACCTAAAACGAGTAAAAGGCATTAGGGAGAAGAACATTAACTGGAGCACGTTTAAGAAATATTTTAAGAATAAATTCTTGTCAGAACAGTACTACGAAGAGCGGGCTAAGGAATTTTATGAACTAAAGCTGGGAACAATGAACATGAAAGAACTAAACAGTAATTTTTTAAGTATGCTTCGATATGTGCCTTATATTGTGGATGAGAAGCCTAAGGTACAACGGTTTCTAAGTTGTTTATCTTTTCATATAAAATATAGAATTGAATATGATAATCCAAAAACCTTAGAAGAGGCGATGAGAAAGGTGAATTTATGTTATGAGTAGAATTGCAAGAAGGAAAGTATGTCAAACTGGAAGGCTAAAAGATCTAATAATTTTGAACAGAGGAGGAAAAGTTTTGTGCCTAACCGTAATTTTAGGAATAATAACACACGAAATTTTCCTAACAAAAAATTCCAAGGGAATAAAGGTAATTCACAGTTAAATCCAAATGGCCAAAGAAATAAAGAACCTGTTAATAATCACAGTAATTACACCAAGAATAATGAACAAAAGGAACCATTAAAATGTTGGGAATGTAATGGCCCTCATTATGCATCAATTTGCCCCAACCGGAAGAGGACTGTTAGCAACATACATATGGTGCACGAGGAGATGACTGTTGGTGATCTAGCAAGGACAATGCCCAGGATCAACGTAGCACTGGAAAACAGGCAGGCAGACTATCAAACTTCCATGGTGGAAGTGGAAGGTAAGCTGAATCAAACACTTATATCTATCTTAATTGATCCAGGGGCTAGCTTAAGTTATATTTCTCCTGATTTAGTAGAAAAATGTAAGTTATCAATAGAAAAGTTTTCAAAGTCATGGTTAGTTCAGCTAGCTACTGGCGCAAAAAGAAAGGTGATTAGTTTTGTAAAGGATTGTGTTGTAAACATGGATCAGTTTGAAACCTTTGTTAAGATTAATGTACTACCTTTAGGTTCTTATGATATGTTAAATGGTATGGATTGGTAAGAACAACATAGGGTAGTCCTGAACTATTTCGATAGAACTTTTACTTGCATAAATAATGATGGAGAAACAGTAAATTTAAGAGGAATCCCTAGGAAAACAGCTATAAGACAGATCTCTGCTTTGCAACTAAAGAGAGTTGTTCAGAAGGGTTGTAAAGCCTTTGCTGTAACAGTAATTAATGAAGAAAATACTAATAACGAAGATAAACTAAAACTGAAAGACATTCCAATCCTAAGGGAGTATTCGGATGTATTTCTAGAAGAAATTTCAGGACTACCTCCGAAGAGGGAGTTAGACTTCACTATTGAGCTGGTACCTGGTGCAGTGCTCAGCTCAAAAGCCCCTTATCTGATGAATATATTGGAATTAAATAAATTAAAAACCCATTTAAAAGAACTTATTGATAATAATTATATGAGACCCAGTGTGTCTCCTTGGGGAGCACCTGTTATTTTCGTTAAAAAGAAATACGGTACTCTACGTTTATGTATAGATTATCATCAACTTAATAAAATGACTATTAAAAACATATATATGTTGCCTCCCATAGATGATCTGTTTGATCAACTACGTGGAGCGACTGTATTTTCGAAGATTGATTTTCGATCTAGTTATCACCGGGTCCAAATCAAAGATGAAGACATCTTTTAGGACTAGATATGGTCACTATGAGTTCGTTGTTATGCCATTCGTGCTTACCAATGCCCCAGTTGTCTTTATGTGTTTAATGAATAATGTAATGCATAAGTACCTTGATAAGTTCGTGGTCATATTCATTGACGACATTCTAATTTATTCGAAGTCTAAAGAAGAACATGAAGAGCACTTAAAAATTGTTTTACAAGAGTTGCGAGAACATCAACTCTATGCAAAATTCAGTAAATGTGATTTCTTCAAGCATAAAATATAGTACTTGGGTCAAGTAGTTACTAAAGAAGGGATCTCAGTTGATCCAGAAAAGATAAAGGCAATCGAAGAATGGCCAGTCCCAAAAGACGTAATTGACGTATGATCATTCATGGGGATTACTGGCTATTATCGAAGATTTATCGAAGGGTTTTCAAGAATTGCAAATCCCATAACTTCTTTACAGAAGAAAGGGAAGAAATTCGAGTGGAGTCAAAAGTGTGAAGATGGTTTTAAAAAGTTAAAAACATTATTAACTACTGCACCAATCTTAAGAATTTTTTATCATAATAAAGACTTTATAGTATGTACTAACGCATGCAATGATGGTTTAGGTGGAGTTTTAACTCAGAAATGACACGTCATTGCATATGAGTCTAGGAAGCTGAAGATTCATGAGAAAAACTATGCGACCTATGACTTAGAACTAGCTGCTGTCATACATGCCTTAAAGATGTGGCGCCATCATTTAATTGAAAGAAAGTTTATATTAATGACAGATAACAAAGGGTTAAAATATTTGTTGGATCAACCTAAATTAAACGCAAGGCGAGCTAGGTGGCTAGCTTTTCTTAGCGAGAACGATTTTGAAATCCAACATATTAAGGGAAAATAAAATAAGGTTGCTAATGCTTTAAGCATGAATGCAAAACTAAATTTTGTAGCAGCAATCAGCACCTATAAAACAGATTTAGAAGAACAACTAGAAGGAGGAGTAAGATTGGATGAAAATTATCAGAAATTACAAACAAAAGTAACAGAAAATTGAAAGTTTAAATACAAGGTATAGTCTAAATGAAAAAGGATTATTACTATATAAAGATAGACTATACATACCTAATGTACCTAAGATTAAGTTGTTGATTTTAAACGAAATTCATAAAACTCCTTACTCAGGACATCCTAGTTATCAGAAGACTATAACCATGTTAAGAAAAGATTGTTTTTGCCAAACATGAAAAATGAACTGGCAGAATACATTGCTAAGTGCTTTGAATGTCAGCAAGTAAATACTGAAAACTAGCATCCAACCGGGTTACTTCAGCCATTACCTATTCCTAGCTGGAAGTGGGAGATAATCAGCCTTGATTTTATTACAAGACTACTATCACATGCCCCAATTTTGCAAAAATAATTTTATATTATTTGATATTATTTGAGGACAATATGTTAAATTTTATGCTAAGTTGTAATTGATGACTCAGCAGAGTCCAGGATATTTAATGTAATTCTGAATATTTTAATTATAAATAAATAAAGGAGGAGACAACAGCTTAGAAGAACTGTTAAAAGAGTGTTTACTGGTCAAATTGGTGGAGGAGACTGGGTGGAGAGAAAACTGACATGTGGCAGCATCCTCAAACCACTTCCAACTGTTGCACGTGGCAACCTCCCTACATTTGGGGTCATGATTCCCCAAGAAAGTGGAATCAGAGCAGGTGGCTCAATTAAAGACAACTGACCCAATTTGACAAGTAGTTTTTTTAGATTATTGAAGAAATGAATTTGAAAAGTAATGTGTTAGAATGAAAAATAAATTCTAGTATGTGTTTTTCCACACCTGGAAAACCAATCAATATTCTAGCACAGGTAGAATGTTTAAGTAGATAAAAGAATGCGTTAGTAGATAAGATTGTGTATTTAAAGACAGTAGAATAATTTTATTCATGTTAAATATCGGGAAGGTTAAACAGTGTTATGATACGTTTATTTTTCTCTGTTTTCACTTAGTAACTGAACGAAATGCAGTAGAAAAACCACTTTAGAGTGACAATGATTAGATATAGTTAAGTAAATAAATGAGCTACTAATCACATAGTTTATTTTCTAATAATATCAACTAAATCTAAGACTGATACTTATTATAAACTAAATAGGGTGATATTAAGTAAATAGTTAAGTAAATAAATGAGCTACTAATCACATACTTTATTTTCTAATAATATCAACTAAATCTAAGACTGATACTTATTATAAACTAAATAGGGTGATATTAAAAAGTATTTAATTTATAAAGAGTAAACTGAGATATAGAGTCTATGCTTTATCTTTTCAAGAACTATTCTATCTGACAGTTAGTAAATAGAAGCAATGAAAGTATAATTAATAACTAGTATAACTAAATATTTACTATGAATAAACTATCTTATAATTATCAAGCAGGCTTATACCTGTAAAGGTAAAACTTCAGGGTTGAAACCGTAACTAATTTATTTAACTATATTAAATAAAGAAATAATCAAGGATTACAGAGTTATTGTTTTAATTATCACATAACTCTGAATCCTTGCTAATTAACAGAGCAGTAAACAATTAAACATTTAAAAATAAACAGTAAAAAAAAATAAACTAAGAACTTACAGTATTTATATAAATCTTTAATTTAAAAGAAAAGAAAATACTTAAACAAGATAAACAATATCAAAACTATTGTAACAACGTAAAATAGGTAAACAGAAACAAATACATATGATAAATTTTAAGAATATATTTATCTAAGGGTTCTTTTAGAGTAACCCTAGGTTTTTATCCGAATTTAAAAGTATAAACATTTAAATTCACCTTACGAATGAACTGATAGTCTTCACATTATATTTAATTATTTACAAGAAAATATTAAAACAAATAATTACCATTATTAGCAGTCGAGGAAGGGAAGACCCAAAATACATAGAGGCATAACTTATAGGTTATATAATGGATGTATAAATGAGACAGAGCTCTAAATTATTAAAAATCCTTTTAAAACCATTTCAATATAGAGCTCGAAGCTAAAAAGAAACCCTTTAAACCAAGTGTATTACTCTGTCAGGCCGAAAGGCTTACAAACATAACAAATTTACAACACCCAACTCATGGCCAGTGTACCCAGCATCATGGTGAGGGTGAAAACAAAACTAACAGTCAAGTTATTTAAACCTCATTTGTTGTATGTCTTTTATAAGAAAAGAAAAAGGTGATACAAGTCACGGCCTCAAGGACGGAGCCACCTTGCTATAGGCAAGGGTGTACTAACAAAAAAAACTAAATTTAAAAACTGAAGACCAAACATCCAAAGACTATAGGAACCGAGCTTGTATTTTCTTCCCAACTGAAAAACCCTTTCCTCTAACCATTTCCAAGAAGGGAGTTGCCACTTTGTAACTAGGGCTTACCCATAGGTTTGGTTGTCAATCCAAACTTGAAGAGGGTTCTGCCAAGTATAACGACGAGTTGTAACCTATAGGTGAACATCAAAACTTTAATTAGAAACTGAGTTGCAAAGTGTAACTGTAGCTTAAAAACTTGCAAAAAATTGTAAAACAAATTATTATCTGGAAGTGATGAATTCTAAGGCCACGAAAAAAGGAAAACCAACACAACAAAAGTACAACCCTCGCGTTCACCTAAGAAAGAGGCAGTCGGGTTCAAAATACTAACTACACCAATGATTGGAGCAGGAGCAAGAGTTGGCAGTGGCCACACAATGATTTTGACACTAAAAAACTATTGACAGTGTAACACTACCCTCACGCACAGCGAAGTCTTGTATGCAAGAATAAAATCAAATGCGAGCTAAGAACTTCGCAACCCTTACACTGGGTGACAACACTTCGGAATGCACAGACAATGGAGCTGAAGGTGAGCACAAGCAAGCCCTCATGGCCGCAGGAAACCAAACTGAGCAAATACCAAAACCCTCGACAAAGAATGAGGAGTTAGGGTTGTGTTGGAGGCTTTTAAGTTATGCATTGTACGGTGGAGAACAATCCACGTGCCCACCAAATTATTCCATCCACAATGGGTCGAATGATATAGTCTCCACTGCACACTCGGGTTTCAAATTATTGTTAATAATTTATTCAACGATCACAATGATATTATAATATACAAAGTCAATATATATCATTTCAATGATAAACTTTAAGTCAAACAATGTTGAAGCATGCGATTATCATGGTAACGTTAAATCCTTGTTATATATAAACATTGAAGTCTTTCGTTGATAAGATAATAACTATGGAAAGATCCATAGTAGGGTATATGCCCTTAATCATAAGTTACTAGCTCTAATAATGGTCATTGATTCAAACTTTACAATGATGAACTATGTTATTAGATCTAGTTTTATGTAAACATTAATAGTAAGAATTTAGTTGGTAAATCATCAATATGTATACATGAAAGTATTTACACTCTAAAGTAATCTCTTATACTTATATGTTTAGTCTATGGTACTTTTTGGAGGTTTATAATCATATAGGTCTCCATAAGGAACCAAAGTTCTAAACAAATCAAACCAAGTTTAGCTTCGACTTGGTAGTTAAAGATGGTAAACTATCTAGGAATATGTATAGCATCACTTTTACTTGTAAGTAAATAATATGATAATGTAATTTCTTCACATTACTTATGTCACAAAGAAATTTGGAAGTCAAAATCACAGCTTGACGACATTTAGGCAAATGATCAATTATAAATACAGTGCGATACTAAGATGATAAACTTCCTCTACTGAAGCTTAATTTAAAGGTAAAGCTAAGAGTTCTAGATAAGCTTGTTTCTTGAAAGACCTTAGGTCTATATCCATACTTAAGCAATGTTATAAATTTCAGATATAACAATAGCAGAAAACTCTTATTTCAGTAAGGGTGTTGATACACTAAATAATGAGTTCTATGAAGAGCTAGTAAATAACGTAACGTATAGATGGAAAGAAGATTTATCTATCATTCTGATAAAAGACAATCAGTAGGGCAAAGTATTAGTCTTTACAACATGAATATAAAATACTATCATAGTTGCAAAACAAGTAAAGAAAAGATGATTTACCTCATAGAACCCTTGAATTCAATTAAGCAAATTTTTACTCTAGCAGTATATTTTTTTATGCTAAAAGAAGTATATCTGGATTAATGCCTTAATAAACTCTTACTGGTTCAAAATTTACCTGTCAAGCCTGTAATATCCAGAAGTCCAGATAAGTTAGCAATCACTAAGTAAGCCCCAGTTAGAAATTAACTTCTCACCTACTTGACAAAATCAAACTATCAGTGTAGCTAGAAACAACTGAATGCAGATTATTTACATCACATATCGAATATAAAAATAGTATTAATTTATATGTGTTTAAGTTAATCTTTAGTTTGTTAAATGTTTCATTTATCTGTTAACCTCTAATAGTTAACAAACTGCGACTATAAACAATTTATGTTACTTTAAAAAAATTTAATTTTTGTGAAAAATTGGGGTTTTGACAACTACCTAGAAATCAAAATTTGAATGACTCAATAATGGTAGTCATTGATAAACTTAGTAAGGAAACTCATTTTATACCTGTAAAAACTACTTACAAGACTCCTAATATTGCTGATATATTTTTAAAACAAATTTTTTGTTTACATGGAATACCGAAAGTAATAATTTCAGACAGAGACCCTAAGTTTACGGGCAATTTCTGGAAGTCTTTGTTTAAAGGACCGAATACTACATTAAATTTGAGTACCTCTTTCCATCCTCAGGCAGATGGACAGACTGAAAGAATGAATCATTATTGGAAGATCTGCTCAGACAGATGGACAGACTGAAAGAATGAATCATTATTGGAAGATCTGCTCAGACAGATGGACAGACTGAGAGAATGAATCATTATTGGAAGATCTGCTCAGAATGTATGTTAAAGAACAGCCAGGTAAATGGGAAGATTACTTACACTTGGTAGAGTTTGCTTACAACAATCACTACCAAGCTTCAGCAAGATATAGTCCTTTTGAAATTTTGTATGGAAAGAAGTGCAATACCCCCATCTCATGGAGTAATCCAGTTGACAAGTTAGTATTAGGAACTGAACTATTAAAAGAGATGGATTTAATTGTAAAACAGGTGCAAGGTAACTTGAAAGTTGCGCAAGACCGACAAAAAAGTCAAGCAGATCTTAAACGAACTCAAAAGAGTTCCAGGTTGGTGAACATGTCTTTACTAAGGTGAGGCCTAAAAAGAGTTCTTCGAGATTAGGAAGTTGCGCTAAGTTAGCACCCCGATATTGCGGACCTTTTGAAATACTGTCTAGAATAGGACATGTGGCATATCAATTGGCTTTACCACCAAATTTGAAGGTTCATAATGCATTTCATATTTCTGTGTTAAAAAAATATGTACATGATGCTACTCATGTTATAAACTGGAATGATGTGCAGGTGGAGTCCAAAGGATATTTTTTGGTGGAACCGGATTGTATCATCAAAAGGAGGCAGATCTTGCTTCGGAATTGCACCATTGGTCAGGTAAAGGTGCAATGGAAGCACCTTAGCCCAGAAGAAGCCACTTGATAATTGGAGAGTCACATGCGGGATGCATATCCAATTCTGTTCCAAGGTAATTCTGAGGATGAAGAATAAATAACATCGAGGACGATGTTATAGTTTAAGGAGGTGTATATGTCACATGCCCCAATTCGCAAAACATTTTATGTTTTAAGAAACATTATGTAATATTTTATTTTAAATTTTATAATTAATGACCAAGTGGGGTCAAGGATAATTGAATGTAATTGCTGAATATTTTATTAATAAATAAATGAAAGATAAGACAACAGCTTAGGGAAGTTGTTAAATGAGTGTTTTACGGGTCACTTGGTGGAAAAGGATGGGTGGAGAGCAGATTGACAATTGGCAGCATCCTCAAACTACTTCTAGTTGTTGCAGGTGGCAACTTCCCTATTTTTGTGGTCATGTTCCCCAAGAAAGTGGAACAAGAGCAGGTGGCTCATTAAGTAAAAACTGACCCAAAAGACGTAGGCATGCTAATAAAACTTCCCATTGAAGATAGTTGAGGCTGCTCATTCTTGACTTGTGAACGTTCCGAGTGAATGAAGTCCACAAGAAAATTCGATGGAGGGGACTAGTTGAAGTATGTTTTGAGTTGAAAAGTGCTGAAGACATGAACTAGTGCAGCTATTCTAAGCTGAGTTCATATTGCTGCATGCAGAACTGACTTACTGCTGAAAACTCAGTAGAGTTGCAAATGATTACTAAACTACCTCTCTCACCCAGTACTTCTACTAGATGGACCAGGAGACAAGCTCGGGGGCCCTGATATTTGCAGTCCAGCTTTTCTCCAGGAGTTGGTTGAGAGGAACAAGTTGCTTAAGTTGTTGTCACCTCGTCTATATTTCGAGGTTCTACTTGTTTTATCTAGCTATCTAATTGTTTGTTGTTATCTGGAAAGTTTGAATTAAAGCAATGAAATGTTATGCTTATGATCTGTTACTGCTAGGGTTAGTTTAAAATATATATATACTTTTGCTATAGAAAGATTGTGAAATATTGGATTAGATAGATTTGGGTAAATGATTAGAAATTCCAGTTTAACTGATATATACAAATAAAATACCTAAAATTTATTTTTTCACACCTTTTATAAAGGTAGTACTCTAGTACAGTAGGTTAGATTAATTTCAGTTAAAGAAAATCAATTGAAGTATACATGAATGTGATTTATTATTTTCCATAGTTTTTCTAAGAGTTATTCAGCTGTATGCTTTTCCTTTCTATTCTGAAGTTTTACTTAGATTAGGTATTCTGCAATGATTTAGACAAATATGTCTCTAGGAAAGATTTTAAAATATGAATATACTTAGTCAGTGTATTAAATTTCACAGTAGACAGGTTAATTACAATAATAATTAACACACATTATAAGAACAGAAATTAGATAGGTAGGAAACAGTAAATAATACTAGATATTTACTATGATATTTTATCTAAGTAACATAAAAATTAGAACAACATTATATTCAAATATTAACAATGCATTTAAACTAAGAGAAATTAGGGTTTTATAGTTAAAACCTAATTAAAAGAAACTGTAAATTTAAAGTAATATGTCCACCTCTTTCACTAATAGAGGGGTTAAACTTCAATCCTTAAAACAAATTAAAGCTTATATACTGTGTTTATATAACCATAACATTAACTAAATAAATATAGGAAAATTAAAACATCCTCCACGAGGAACAATATTAATACTATCTGCATGATAATAAACAAAATAAAAACCCTTCAATACAATTCAAAACAGAAACAATAAAGATTCAGGAGGTTTTATTCACCCCTTTTTTTTTTTTTTTTACTAACAGTAATAATCAAAATAAGATCTAAAAACCCATTGTTCAATCTATAGTTACAAGTTTACATAGAAGCAAAATAAACATTTATTTAATTTAACAATAACCTTTGATAGGTTGAATTCACAAAGATTAAACCAGAACAATTGAACAGTACAAGCATGCCTTATTATTTAAAAGTCACATTAACAATACATATGTATTATCCAAAAATATAAATTACAAAAGAGTAAGTTTCGGGCTTACCCAAGCCTTAAGTAACAGTTAAAAACCCTGAACTGAATCATATCAGTTACGGCCTTATGGCCTTTCACAAATGGAGTCACGGCTGAGAAGCCTGATTAAAATAACCTAACTGCAAAACAAAAACTACGACTGAGAAGGTCGTAAGTTCTCAGATATCGGCTACGAAAGCCCCAGGTCTCCTTAACGAAACAACCGCAAAGGGATTTGAATAATACTAATTAATATACTAAGTAACGGCCACATGGCCATCCAAAACTATTTACAACACAGTGTATCCACCGCCGAGCCAAAAACCAGAAACCCAAGGAACTTAACCAATTCAAATAAACATCATACACCATTGCAGGAGGAACCTTGATGAAACCGAGGATTACCAGAAGAAACGTCAGCATGGATCCCTTCTTTTGGTAACTGTCAACCCAAGCATTTCAGACTGCAGCCTACAAAAGTGTTGAAACACAAAAACAAAGAAATGTTAAACCAGTGCCAATAACGAAAGTATTAAACTGAAATAGTGTAATAATGGTTAAAATGGAAAAAAAAAATCTTCATACTAGTTCTATTTCTTTTTTCCTTTGCTATGAGATACGTTCCAATCAAACCCTAGCCACCATTTAGAGAATGATGAGCTTCAAAGAAACACTGACAAAAGGAAACGCGGCTCACAGATTTCAAGTATGAAATCCAAATCCATGATGGGGCAGAGTCAAAGGCCACCCAAAAGCTGGGAAATAAGAAACAGCAACCTCTTCATACAACCAAACCACACTACAACAAAAGCTCGCGGTCGTGCTCACTCTATCAAAATTCTCTTGTGCAAGGATGGAAGCTTTTTACAGAGTCACGATAACGAATGATTTGGCAATTGCAGAGCTAGGTAACGACGATGGAGGGTTCTTCCACAACACAAAAGACAGAGTACAAATGCACCTCTTAAAACAGAAGAGGAAACGAGTAATGGCAGGGTAGCCTTTGCAAATGGAGTGACAGTCAAGCCATGTGGCCATGAGTTGTGGCCCTCACTCACAGAATGGCAAACAAATGAGGAAAAATTTGATTTAGGGTTTTTGGACAGCCTTATAAGGTCAACCAAAAAAACCTATCCAACGATTATGAACCACGTAACCTCAGTTTTATTTGCAAGTTGTGGATTTTTGATATAGTTCAAATACCTATCGCATTAAGCCTGCAAACATTAACAAATGATAATAGAACTTGGGTTTAAATTTGAAATACTGTATAGGTCTTAAACACTTTTTTAATATAAATTTGGGGATAGGTATCATAAAAAAACCACTTTTTTTGTTTGTATTTTCGACATATCTCCCCGTGTTTTTACTCAAATTTCGATCGAGAGAGCTCGTTGGATGCAGAATTAAATTCCGCATCCAACAAGTACCCACTCAGCATACTTTTGACGAACCCCGCTACCCCAAAAACAAGAAATACCTGAAAAACGTGATGATGACTCGGCATACTTTTGACGGACCCCGCTACCCCAAAAACAAGAAATACCTGAAAAAAATGTGATGATGATGTCATCATCACATTTTTTCAGGTATTTCTTGTTTNAGTTTAACTATTATTTTATTAATTTTTTTAGAGGGCCCATTTTGAGTTGAAATTTCCTCTAATGGTAGTTTATTCCAAGTTCTTAAACCTTTGGAAAGACCATGCTTAAGCTAGAGTTATAATTTTTATCAACCATTGTCTGAAGCAAGAAGTCGGGTAAGTAAAACATCAACTTGGGCAGAATTTTTAAAACATCACACTAAAATGGGTTTTGGACTTTGAAGAAGAACACATAAAAACCTTACTCTTATATGTATCTGAGTTTTGCAAAAATAGTAAGATTTATAGTTTGTTATAATATTCTAGATATTAGAACTTAGACTTAATTACCCCCTTGTGGAATGGGAAACTTACAAAGGTTAAGATGGATAATATTACTAAAGAAGACAATCCCTATCTCCTTACATAAAAAGTAATAATACTTAAATGTGAAGAAAAGCAAATTGTATTAGTGCAACTCTAATTGTTAAAGCATTTGAATAATTAAAAAACTATCTTATGCACTAAGTACTAGTTCTATGTGTGTCCTTTAGTCAATATACTTAATGTTTATACTTAAATCATAGAACTCCTAGGTTAACTTAACTGGATTCTTGTGGAAAGAAATCTGCTTTACATAATGCCTTCCACTAGACTGAATTCAGGCATTAAACTAAAATCAAATTGATAATAGTCGAATAAATAAGTGGGTTATAGTAAAATAGAGGAGTAACTGAACTAGTTTTTAGTTTACTGAAAATACTTTTAGAAACTATTTTTTAACATAAATAATCAGATCAACGATACCTCTTTTACTGCTCAAGGATGCAAAACAAATAAATTAACTAGCATTTTATTCTATGCTAGTTGAGATAAAAATCTCGATCTGAAAACTGGTGACAAACTTCTTACTTGTAAAGGACTTGTAAAAAGAAGCATCACTTCACTGCATTAGCTTTAAGCTAAGTAAGCCTCGATCTCAACTGAAGTTCTTTCCTACTTGTCATAAGACAATAAAACAAACTTAGTACTAGACTTGAAACATATGTTTAATTTCCTGTTATTTCAATTCAAAAATCATATCCTTAACATGGAATTATGAAAACAAACTAGTAAGTATACAAACTAGAAAATAACAAAATATTCAATTCTAGTTTAATACAGATTAAAGTAAGCATTAGCAGATAATTGTTCCTAGGTAGTGACGACTGCAAACATTTTATGTTACATGAAAAATTTTAAATTTTTACGAATTTTGGACTATTACAAATGTGCTGATCAATCTCTCAACAGCACTGTCACTCCTGAGTTGGGCATGATTTCCCCCAAGGAATAAGGAACACTAGAAGGCTCACACATAGCCAAGGGTTCAACAAAACTCAGCCAAGCCAACACAGTTGGGTTTATTAGGTTGTAGGAAACAAGCCAATATGCACCTTCAGGACCAGCCAAGCCAACTAACAGCTGGGTTTATCAGGCTATCGAGCCAAGGATCACACAACAAGACACAGCCAAACCAATCGTTGGGTTTATCAGGCTATACAGCCAAGCCATCTCATTCCTGGGTTTATCAGGTTACACACAATCAAGATAACGATCACATAAAAGATCAACCAAGCCAACAGATGGGTTTACCATGTTGCAAGGAGATAAAAAGGATGACTGCTAAGCTAGTGAGCTCAACCATAGAGCTATGGACACCTGCACCAAATCTAACATGGTTTCTAAAACATCTAAACACCCAACACAAGGAAGCGTCCCCTTCTCTGCTACACAGTCCCTCATGCTATGCCTTCCCTCTTCAGTGCTATTCAGGGTGTACAAAGAAGAAAACAAGCCCCCCAGATCTGTCTGTGAGGTTCCTTTTTACAATAGGTTCATCAGGAAGGTCCAGACTCCATTTCCATTTCCCTAAGCCAGTTCAGATACCACACAAGGATGTACATACATCGATCACAGTTATAGGTTCAAGAAAACATTACAGAGGCCAAGGAATGCACGCACACACAACAATTACAAATTTATGAGCATTGCATGAGCGAGATAGATTGATACAATCACAAAATCCAAATCTTCTTGGTGGTTTATCAATTAAGAATGCAAAACACATTTTTTGGGTATGCGCATTCAGGAAAATGATTGCTAGACAGCGAAATCGTGAAGGAGGAAACAAAACTGACAGGACGGGAAAAAAAAAACATGAAGGATGAAACTTCGAGAGGTTTTTTTTTGCGTGAGTCTGCATGCTTGAATGAAACGAATGAATGAATGAATCCATGATCCATTAACAAAACGTCCTGTTTGTTTTTCCAAAACGTGAGGAAAGGTGAAACATGAATGCATGAGGGAATGGCATGTGTTTTTGGGTGTTTTTCTTGCGCATGCAATAAAAAAACACAATTTTCAGAAATGGTGCTCTGCCCATTTCGAATTTCTGCCAAAACTCTTCCCATTCCCACCAAATGGCTCAATGTTAAACATCTCCCCCACTTATCCTTAGGAAAATCATGTCCCCATATCTTTAACGTTTGCGGTGCATAGCTCGCTAAAGGTTTTTAATTAATTTGTATTTTACATGATGTCTCAAGCATACTGTGCCTGTCTAGCACATAAACCATCGGCGTTGATTCTAACCACCGAACACAAACACAAAATCAATGGCAGGGCCTTGGCCTTGAGCTCCTTGCCATGATTTAATACAATATTCACAACATTTGAAATTTAATATCACGGGGTCAAAAACCGGGGCGTAACATTCCCCTCCTTCAATAGCATTGTCCTCAGTGCTTAACAATTTAACCAAATAGAATATACACTAGCATCGCCCTCAGTGCTTTGCAAAAATTGAACCAACAATGAATGTGACAGTCGCATGGCATCTTCTAGCTCCCATGTAACTTCCTCAGGACCACAGTGCTGATATTAGCACATACTCTTCATCTGAATCATTCTTCTCCCGTGTGAATCTTTTGTTTGTTAGTTCATCATCTTCGACAACATGAGCATGCTGTCTCCTTTTCCTGATGGGACAATCTTTTGCAAAATGTCCCTTTTCATCACAAGTGTAGCATCGAACATTTGAAGTATCTCTTTTGGTCTTCCTCGGTTTCTTGTCCTTCTTCTTGCTGTGATGAAAGTTCTCCTTCTTCTCCTTCTTCTTGAACTTATTCCTGCTAAAAACTGTGAGAGCTTGATCGTCAGTTGCTACCATCTTTTCTTCTCTTGTCACAAGTCTAGCTTCTTATTGTCCACATTCTTCTCAAAGTCTACTGAAAGAGATCGACTTCCTTCTTGTACAAATTCCTTGAATGAATGAGTCCCGTGATCTAGGGAGACCATTCAAGGTAGTCATCACAATCTCTCCTTCTTCGACATTCTCTTCAACTACTTCAAGTTGTTCTTTACTTTGAGCAACCCTTGTGAAGAAGACTGTATAGTCTCTAAGTTTTGTATCTTCACATTCTTCAACTGGTTCCTCAAAGTCATCTTCTGGTTGATGTTCTTTCCTTCGAACATCATTACCAAAGCATCATACACTTCCTTTGATGTCTTGAAAGCAGACACATGGGGGATGAGGTGATCCTTAATAGAATCTACAATGATTTTCTTATCCTTAGCCATGCTTCTCTTATGAGCAGCCCTAGCCTCATCTCCCTTTGGTTCTGGAACTTCTCTAGTGATAAACTGATCCAAGTCATTTTCCTCAAGGATCAGAGATATTATGTATTTCCATGCTCAGAATTTATCAACCCCTCCCAGCTTGTCCTCAAGCTGAGTATGATGAGTTATATTTTCAAATGAGAACCTTAAATGGATATAACAAAGATTTATATCTTAGCGATTTGAGGTGTCTGGACTAGTTCCCAAGCTGGCTTACCTATGGTTTGTTAGAGAAACCCTAATTTTCCAAACTTGGGGTTTGGGAATTCTGTTTGGAGAGAAAGACGCGCCTCCTTGAGGCACATTGCTTAGCCAGGTCACTTTCTGAAAATTGAGGTGGGAAGCGTCTGATACTTGATGCCATAGTTCCTCCCGGCATTAGTGATAGGGTCCATAATGAAATTTCTTCAATCTTGAAACTACTTCCACCAAAAGATGCGCCCTACTGAGGCAAGTTAGCCTAGCCCTCTTGCTTAATTATCTATGGAGAGAACACCTTGAAATAGGAAACCCTAGTTTCCGCAACTGCACAGTGCCTTATTTCAGAGAGGCTTTGATACCATGTTAGTTTTTATTAAGATCTGATTAGATTATATAGGATCTTTATCTGAAAGAATAACAAGCATAACAAGATGCATAAGATATAAGAGATATACGAGACACGGATTTTCATCGAGGAAACCATAAAGGAGAAAACCTCGCAAACTTCCTCATAATATTAAGATGATCAAAAGCAGTAATAAGAAGTATTCAACAGTTATCTATATCTCCTCCCTTTTGTTTCTCTCTCTCTCATGTGAACTTGAGAGTGTGAGGTGTGTATAAATGAGGGAGAGCACCTCCCTATTTATACCCTTTCAAGTCACTGACCAAACATAAGATTGGGGTCCACATGTTTTCCCTAACAGGGTCGACTTCTCCCATAGAGACTCTTAATACAAATTACATGATGTTACACCGGGGACTATTGCCCCGACTTACAAAGTAGGTTGTACCTCAAAGTCTAGACACAGTTAAGACATCCCGCAAGGAGGTAACACACATCCCCAATGGGGGTACCACAACATACAATGATAATATACATCATAATATATTCCGAAGTTACAAATACATAAAAAAATTTAAAAAAATCATGCGACAATAAATGTTAAATTATCACCTACATATGTGAATTCAATCGCTAACAATTAACATTCTAGAATATCAAAAATTAGATACTACAAAAATCATTTACTAATAATTAACACATTCATTACTAATAGCATCCCGAAGAAAGATATTGAAAGGTCAGTCTATAAAGTTAAAGAATCCGAGATGGAATGTAATAAAATTAACTGTTTAAAAATTCTAGTAAGTGTAAGGTTCTAAAAGTTGTTTTCTTGATTACTTGAAGGGTCTTTTGGTTTCTGCCCGGGGCTTACTTAGCTTTCTCAAGCTAATGCAGATTTGAAATGCTTTCACAGGTTTCTATAAGTAAATTCTTTTTCCAGGTTACAAGGATAAAGAATAATTAAGTTTGAAGGTTTTAACAACAGGTTTAGTTTAGAGACGAAAACATCTTAAATTTTACCTGTAGTCTCTACTAACACAAGTGGTAACTTCCTAAATTCAGAATCAATACTATTTATTTAGACATTCGAGTAGACTTGCTAGAATGCTTATCTAGTTTTCTCTCTTTTTTTTTAAAGTATTGTAAACCTAAATATTTCCCATATATTCTATATCTATGAATATTAGCCTCGTTTAGGACTTAGAACTCCTAAGTTCTTAAATGTGCCATACATTTTATTGTTTAACATTCATATATTAACTATATTGAAAGAAACTCAGTGTAAGCATATAATTTCCATTGATGCAGGTCCTTTATGTACCCTAACATGTACCCATAAATTATCTCCATAATAAACCTTCGCTTACATGAATTTATTTGTCTATTCATTAAGTATTATATTAACACACAATTGTTTTGTAGAGTTAACGCATCGTTTATACTATAGCCAAAACCCAAAAGATCTTGTTGCTACTGGAATCAGCGTGTTTAACAGACCGAGGAGGAAGGTTTTGCGTAAAACCCCGAACATATAAAAGTCTATCATAACCCTAAATTCTCTCTTTCAATTCATTTGATGTTTTACTGTTATGGTGGAGGGGCAAGCTGACAGGCGTTCGGCCTTTTCGATCTCTGCTACCTTGGTTAAAATGTAAACTTATAGTCTTAAGAGGAGTTGGATTTCGCCCTACATTCACCATTACACAGGGACTATAACAAAACTACTTAATGCGACCATTGTAGGGTTTTGTACTCTGGTTTTCTCGTTGCTTGGGTGCCTCCAGATTTGGTCAAGGGTCTAATAGGTTTACAACTCAAAAGGTAAAAGAGATAAAAACACAAGTTTATATTATTTCCCCTCTTTCTTCATTATGCATACGATTTTATCCAGTTTTAGCTTAACCATTTTTTCTAACTGTTTATTACCCAGGTTCCAATCTAGATGATCTCATGCAAACTTGTCATTACTCTGCGGTGAAGAGTTCAGACTTCCAGGCTTCGGTAAGCCTCGGTTTCGAAATCTGGGATGTCCTATGTCATTAAATTATAATGGTGAAAGGAAAACTCAGTGGTGTTTATAGTTATTTGCTGTGAGTTTAAATTACCATGCAATAAAATAGTTAATTTAGTTTAAGAAGTAAGAATAAAAGGCCGTAGAGCGAAACATTGGCAAGGGTGTAGAGTTATTACGTTGATGGAGAGTTTCACGGCCGCAAAGGTTGTTTGATTTCTTGGTAAAGTAAGAAGTTGTATGGCCCTGGGACTGTTATAAAAGGTTGTTAAAGGATGCGAATAGGGTTTTGAAAAGAAACTTGTAGAGTTTTAAAGCTTTAAAAAAATTGAGATTGAAAATACTTCAGCCCTAAACTTGTTTGGAAGAAAAGTAAAAAAAATGGCTCTGGTTTTTAGTTTTGAGCTTTACTGTTTGGAATGTAGATAAGGGTTTTCTTTTGTTTTTATAAAAACAAAGACATTGTTTGAAAATGATATTTGTAAATAAAACTTTGTTGAAAAGAAAAGCGTTGAGTTTTATTTTAAAATATAATTTTAATTACTAAATGTTTTTAATACTAAAGTAGATTGTAATATGTTTGTAAATATTAAATATGGTTTTTATTAAAAGATTAATTGTTTACCAATTAACGCAATAGGAGGGACTTTCTTGGTCAAAAGGCTCAACTCTATAAAACACGACTAAGTTTAACTTATACAAGAAGTATTAACATGACTATTTTTCTCTTTTAAACACTATATTTAAGTTTATATATAGATTATGTTTATAACTAGATCTTGAAGGTGTGACACACATAATTGGGTGAGCCTTTAGGCAATTAGTTGAAGTATTTTCCTTTTAAAATAATATGGAAAGTTTAATATATTTTCAGTGGCTCGGATAAAAGAGGAATTCTTTATCTTTAATAGAAGAATTCTTTATCTTTAATAGAATTCTGGATGAAGGTTATGCTAACAATTTTTAGGTTTTTTCTTAAAGCACTGCTTTACTAATTAGTTTTTTTTTATAATAATATTAATTTTACTAGTGTTCTTTGCTAAAGTACTATCTTAATGGATTATTAGTATTATGTATTTTACTATCATATTTACAATTTAGTATATGTAAGGGATAATTTATTTTTAATAACTTCCTTTGTTGTTTTAAAGTAGTTTATAAATAAATAGATTTTTATGTTTAGATCTTGAGGAAGGAAATTAATGTTATATTAATTTAAACACAATTACAATACTATGTAGTAAAATTTAATTTACATATTCTGTAAAGTATTTAAAAAAAAAACATTTACAAAAAATATATAATTGAAAAATGATTCTAGATTAAGGGATTTTTACTCTCATTCCTAAAATAAACTAACATTAAAATATTTCTAAATAAACAGCTTTTAATTTCAACTTGTCTTGTTATAATCATTCATCTAAAACATCTATTGTACTAGAGTACTTCGTCTTAATTCTAAATATACAACTTTTAATTACAACTTATCTTGTTATAATCATTCATCTAAAACACCTATTGTACTAGAGTACTTCGTCATAATTTGATGGTAATTATAAGCATGCATTGGTCTTTTGGTTAGTTTTTCACTTAATGAGCCACATGCTCATGTTCCACTTTCTTAGGGAACATGACCACAAAAATAGGAAAGTTGCCTTCTGCAACAGCTAGAAGTGGTTGAGGATGCTGCCATTCGATTTACTCTCACCCCAGTCTATTCCACCTAGTGACCAGCAGACGTTCATTCAACAGTCTCATTAAGTTGTTGTTTCATCTTTTATTTATTAACTGATAAAATATTCAGCATAATTAATTACAATCATCATTGACATCAATTGGTCAATAATCACAAACTTTACAATAAAAATAAAATATAATGTCTTCTTAAACATAAAATGTTTTTGCAATTTGGGGTATGTGACAATGTTAGTTTTTCTTAAGATGTGATTAGATTATCTAGGATCTTTATCTGAAAGAATAACAAGTACAACAAGATGCATAAGATATAAGAGATATACGAGACACAGATTTTCACTAGGGAAACCATAAAGGAGAAAACCTCGCAAACTTCCTCGAAATATTAAGATGATCAAAAGCAGTAACAAGAAGTATTCAACAGTTATCTATCTCTCCTCCCTTTTGTGTCTCTCTCTCTAATGTGAACTTGAGAGTGTGAGGTGTGTATAAATTAGGGAGAGCGCCTCCCTATCTATACCCTTTCAAGTCACTGACCAAACATAAGATTGGGGTCCACGTGTCTTCCCTAACAGGGTCGAATTCTCCCATAGAGACTATTAATACAAATTACATGATGTTACACTGGGGACTATTGACCCGACTTACAAAAGAGGTTGTACCTCAAACTCTAGACACAATTAAAACATCCCACAAGGGGGTAACACACATCCCCAATGGAGGTACAACAACATACAATAATAATATACATCATAATATCCTCTGAAGTTACAAATACATCAACACTATGTGTATGGATTGTTACACGACCAACAAACTATATAACCTTTATATCCCTGGAACTAACCTTAAACATGCTCTTTTTCAGAACGACGTGATCTATAATTGAAGTGCTTGATCTCTGCTATATGGATTTGCAAAACGCTTGAGAAACACTATCTCCAAACGCCCAATGACCTAATATGAGATTGTTGATGTAAGTTATTTGATAGAGCTAAGCTTTCACAATTTGGTGATCTATTGATGTGACATGAGATATGTTTTTAAGACGATGCAAGAGCTTCTAAAATAGGCTCAATTTGAATAAGGATAAGACTTCCTTGTTCTAGAAGTCTTCATGTTTATCTTTAACTTCTTCTAGAAGTTTCTTTAACCGTCAAGCAAGTCTTCCTTCTAGAAATTGATTCCTCCTTGGTTAACTTTAACTTTTATAAGGAGTCGATTTTACTTGGATTAACTTTGACTCTT
Source organism: Pseudotsuga menziesii (assembly GCA_001517045.1). Classification (NCBI taxonomy): domain Eukaryota; kingdom Viridiplantae; phylum Streptophyta; class Pinopsida; order Pinales; family Pinaceae; genus Pseudotsuga; species Pseudotsuga menziesii. Next base: position 36,464 of record LPNX010113765.1, read on the forward strand.
TTCAAATCTTTGTCATTTTACATTTAACCCTTTACAGTTTTAGAGCATTCACATTTACACTTTACTTCATGACTTTTTTTAAGCCATTTACATAGGAGTTCATTCACACTTATACAAATACAAATTTCTCATGGTGGACATGGTCACACTAGCTCTTTACATATTACAGTGAACAACTTTAACAAAACAGAGATCAGTTGTGTAGTTTTAGCTCGCGAACTTGTTCATTCGTTCTGGCTATTGCTAAACTAGCCTTCCCTATTGATCTAGGCTCATAAGGCTTGCCTTGGCTTTTGCACATGGCTCTCAAGGCTCCCTTGTCTTTTGTCTAGCTCACAAGACTTGTGTACATTCGCCTTGGTTTTCGCTAGACTCACAAGGTTTTCTTGTCAGCATCTCGTTCGTCCTAACTGTTGCCATGGCTCACAGAACTGGTCGATTCTCCAAATCACCCTAGCTAGCTTCAAAGTGGCCACTTAAGGCCTCAGATTGTAGAATATCTCCTAATGCTACTAATTTCAACAAAAATAGCAAGGAGAATAGTCCACTAGTGTACCATTGGCACCTAACCTCAAGGCACGCTCTAATGGTCAAGGATAGCCTGCAAATCAATATCCAAAGAGAACATGTTTCACATCTGAGTGTTAGATATAAATCCATGAATTACGTGTAGATGGAACGTAGAATTGTCCACCTCTATTGTTTTCACAATAAACCAAGCTTTCTTTGAGGATCAAGTATAGTCTTTATCTCTCAATAGTCACACATAACAAGTTAGAAATGTGTATGATAAGCAAGCATGAATATTATAAATCAAGAGAATTCCCATTAACGACTAGGAAGACCATTCAAGGTAGTCATCACAATCTCTCCTTCTTAGACATTCTCTTCAACTGCTTCAAGTTGTTCTTTAATTTGAGCAACCCTTGTGAAGTAAGACTATATAGTCTCGGAGTTCTATATCTTCACATTATTCAACTGGTTCCTCAAAGTCATCTTCCGATTGATGTTCTTTCCTTCGAACATCTTTGTCAAAGCATCATACACTTCCTTCGGTGTCTTGAAAGCAAACTCATGGGTGATGAGGTGATCCCTAATAGAATCTGCAATGATTCTCTTAGCCTTAACCATGCTTCTCTTATGAGCATCCCTAGCCTCATCTCCCTCTGGTTATGGAACTTCTCTAGTGATAAATTGATCCAAGTAATTTTTCTCCAGGATCAAGGAGATTCTGTACTTCCAAGCTCGGAAGTTATCAACCCCTCCAAGCTTGTGCTCAAGTTGAGTATGATGAGTCATCTTTTCAAATGAGAACCTAAAATGAAAATAACAAAGATTTAGATTTTAGCAATTTGAGGTGTTTGACCAGGTTTCGGAGCTAGTTGATCTAGGATTTGTTAGAGAAACCCTAATTTTCCAAACCTGGAGTTCGGGAATTTTGTTTGGATAGAAAGATGCACCTCCTTCAGGCGCATTGCTCAGCCAAGACAATTTCTGAAAACTGAGGTGGGCAGCCTCCGATGCTTGATGCCCTAGTTCGTCTCGGCATTAGTGATAGGGTCTAGAATAAAATTTCTTCAATCTTGAAACTGCTTCCACCAAAAGATGCACCCTGCTGAGGCAAGTTAGCCTAGCCCTCTTTACTTGGTGATCTATGGAGAGAAAACCTTGAACTAGGAAGCCCTAGTTTTCGCAGCTGCACGATGCCTTCTTTCAAAGAGGCTCTGATACCATGTTCGTTTTTCTTAAGATCTGAATAGATTATCTATGATCTTTATCTGAAAGAATAACAAGTACAACAAGATGCATAAGATATAAGAGATACACAAGACACAAATATTTTCACTAAGGAAACCATAAAGAAGAAAACCTCGCAAACTTTCTCAGAATATTAAGATGATCAAAAGCAGTAATAAGAAGTATTCAGCAGTCATATATATCTCCTCCCTTTGGTCTCTCTCTCATGTGAACTTGAAAGTGTGAGGTGTGTATAAATGAGGGAGAGCGCCTCCCTATTTATACCCTTTTAAGTCACTGACCAAACATAAGATTGGGGTCCACGTGTCTTCCCTAACAGGGTTGACTTCTCCCAGAGAAACTCTGAATACACATTACATGATGTTACACTGAGACTATTGCCTCGACTTACAAAAGGAGGTTGTACCTCAAAGTCTAGACGCAATTAAAACATCCCGCAAGGGGGTAACACACATCCCCAATGGGGGTACAACAACATACAATGATAATATACATCAGAATATCTTCCAGAACAAATACATCAACACTATGCGTATGGATTGTTATAGGACCAACAAACTGTATAACCTTTATATCCTTGAAACTAACCTTCAACATGCTCTTTTTCAGAACGACTTGATATATAATTGAAGTGCTTGATCTCTACCATATGGATTTGCAAAACGCCTTGAGAAACACTATCTCCAAACCCCCAATGACATAATCTGAGATTGTTGGTTTAAGTTATTTGACAAAGTTGAGATTTCACAATTTGATGATCTATTATGTGACATGAGATATGTTTTGAAGACAATGCAAGAGCTTCTAAAATAGGCTCAATTTGGATAAGGATAAGACTTCCTTGTTCTAGAAGTCTTCATGGTTATCTTTAACTTCTTCTAGAAGTCTCTTTAACCGTCATGTAAGTCTTCCTTCTAGAAATTGATTCCTCCTTGGTTAACTTTAACTTTTACAAGGAGTCGATTTTACTTGGATTATCTTTGACTCTTTTCACACCTTCGTCATTTGACATTTAACCCTTTACATTTTTAGAGCATTCACGTTTACACTTTACTTCTTGACTGTTTTTAAGCCAATTACATAGGAATTCATTCACACTAATACAAATATAACTTTCTCATGGTGGACATGGTCACGCTAGCTCTTTACATATTACAGTGAGCAATTTCAACAAAAAAGAGATCAGTTGTGTAGTTTTAGCTCACGAACTTGCTCGTTCGTTCTGGCTATTGCTAAACTGGCCTTCCCTATTGATCTAGGCTCATAAGGCTTGCCGTGGATTTTGCACATGGCTCACAAGGCTCCCTTGTCTTTTGTCTAGCTCACAAGACTTGTGTACATTTGTCTTGGTTTTTGCTAGACTCACAAGGTTTCTTGTTAGCGTCTCGTTCGTCCTGATTGTTGCCATGGCTCACAGAACTGGTTGATTCTCCAAATCTCCCTGGCTAGCTTCAAAGTGGCCACTTAAGGCCTGGGATTGGAGAATATCTCCTAATGCTACTATTTTCAACAAAAATAGCAAGGAGAATAGTCCACTAATGTACCATTGGCACCTAACCTCAAGGCACGCTCTAATGGTCAAGGATAGCCTACAAATCAGTATCCAAAGAGAGCATGTTTCACATCCGAGTGTTAGATATAAATCAATGAATTACATGCAAATGAAATGTAGAATTGTCCACCTCTACTGTTTTCACAATAAACCAAGCTTTCTTTGAAGATCAAGTATAGCCTTTATCTCTCAATAGTCACACATAACAATTTAGAAATGTGTATGATAAGCAAGCATGAATGTTATAGATCAAGACAATGCCCATTAACAACTAGCATTCTCAATATACAACATTCATAGTCACAAGCAACCATGAAAGTGATAAATGGTTAGAATAAATGATGACCATGGACAAATTCATAATAGTTGAAGCACGAGTGAACAATATCACTCTATTCAACCTATGACAAAAGTGGGACATTTTTTAAAGAGTGACAAGCTCTTGTTTATATAAAATCCTAATGACCTTTATCATTTTGTCTACTCAATTCTTATCCTTCTACCTTCATGGATCTTAGCCTTCTAATTCTAGTTGACTAATTAACTTTACAATTTTGTCCTTGTTCCAAATATAATGAATGGACATATTTTACAAAAATAACATTACAACTTCATTTCTTAATAGTTTTTCTACTCCCCCATTTATTCTTTTCACTTGCACATTATAATCAGGAGCTTCAGCATTTAGATTTCCTCTTTCAAGTCTTGGATTTCCCGATTTTTCCTTTTGGGAGATTCATTGAATAAAAAATATTTGATCTCTCGTTGTCTTCCTTGGCTTGTTCAAAATTGCCTTAATTTCTTTGGTTCAACTTGAATATGCATGTACACTTGGATTTACCTACCTTTTTTAAACTTGCACTGGACCTTACTCTCCTTTGAGTTCAATAACATCAAGCAAAGGGTAAAAAAATGCAATAAATAAACTTGAAGCACTTTCTTAAGTGTTTTTCCATCCATTTCATTTTATCCCTTGAAGAGTGCTTCCTTCACTTGTTCAAAATATACAATAAACATGAAACAACATCCATAAATCCATTGGATGATGCTTGCAAAAAATGATAAAATTCCAAAGTAACTCGTCACTTGAATCTCTACATGTAGGGAAAGATGGAGGAGTTTGCTTGAAAGTTGCGAGTAAGTGAAAGTATGAAAGATTGATGAAGAAAGACAGTAAGCTTGTGGGTCAAATTATGAAGATCCTTTAACGGCTTTTGATAAAGAGTGTCGTCAAACTCTCTCTTCGATAGATTTACTCAATAAAACCATAAGTTTATCAAAAAATTGTATGCATTCTACAAGTCCTTATTAATGGTTTGGAGTGATGTCAAAGCACATAATAAAAATAATTCACTAAAATCTGTTGGAAGTTTGAATTTGTACATAAGCATTAAGTATTTAAATAAGCGATGGATTCTTCATTAAACCCAAGAATCACTGTACATTTTTTTATGCAGAAAATTCCATTGCATATTGTACATGAAAAGTGCAACAAAATGTGAGCATCTATTAAGTTGTCAAATACAAATCCACCAAACATAGCTACCACACTAATGCAATTTTTTAAATTAAAAACAAAAAATGGTGATGGTGAACCAACATCCTTTTAGGCATAAAAACTTGTTGCTTTATATTTTGTTTTACAAATCCAAAAACTCAAGTTTTTAAACAAATAATCAAACACCCAATGCATCATTTCTCTTGCGCAATCAGTTTCCCCCTTTTTATTTGGATCTGAGGTGTTTATAATGCAAGTAGGAACTCAAACTTTATCTTTATATCTCATTAACAAATATGAAATAAAATAATTCAGCCACAACTTGATTTCAGAACAGTCAACATAAATATCTCATTAATCAAAATTAACGCTGGCCACAACTTGATTTCATAACAGCCAGGATTCTGTAGTTTTGTTCACACTAAATTTGCTCCTACAACGGATTTAATGTTAAAACACTTTTCATGGCAAAGGGGTCAAGCCATTACCAGCTTTTTGAGGAAGAATCAACACTTCGTTTCAATAGTTTCAGATCACCTTTCAGACTTAACTTTAAAAAAAAAACATTTTGGCACACGATTCAAGGAACATTTTATCTGCTGATTCAAAAGCAGATTTCAAGATGTATTTGGCATTTTTGGATAGCCTTTGATACCCATACTGAGCCAGCTACTGCAGCAGCAAGAAAGGCTGTTTTTCCAAAATTATATAATCACTTCCTGTAGAATTTTGGCACACCTTCCAGGCCTGAATTCATACCCAAAATTGTCGTTTAGACATCAGCAAAAAAGGAAGCTACAGTAGAGATCTGTGTATCGCATTAGAAAATAAACCCAATCTAGGAGACTGTACATTAAAGAACCAAATAACAAATACAGATTTATATAGAATTCGGTAAAAAAAGTGTTTCCAAGGTAACGCATTATGTCAAAGACAATAGAATGGAATATTCTTCATAATATATGGCAAACAGTCTGACACTCGAAACAAAATAATCTTGCACCAAACCACCCTTTATGTTAATCTTGAGGGGCTTGAAATATTGCATGCATGCACAATCTTCTAATGCTCAATACCTTCTTTGTACCGTTAGTATCATATCACCTTTAAAACTGACAAATTTATTAGTAATGCCCATATCTAAAGGTGCTGATATAGCTCCAATCCCCATTCCCTCTCCCCACAATAGAAAATAAAGGACAAGAGAAAATAAAAAAAAACAAGAAAGAGTCGCAATGGTTGTTAGTTGTAGGTCGTGATGAATATTGACGCAATCAAATCCCAAGTCATTGCAAGCAATGAATCTAAGAACAAGATCCCCCGTCCCAATCACATGTCTTAAAGATGACAATCTAGAACATAAAAATAAAAAACCTGATATCACATCAACAATACCCTTAAACTGCTTGTAATAATAGATGCTCTCTACAATGTCTGTATCCATTGTGCACTATTTTCTTAGCAGACTGCACCTCTAACTACAAGACAGAAATGGATCATTCTTGCTATACAATCATAGATTTGCCTATGAAGAGAGAAGCCATGTTCATGAACTTAAGGGGGCATGCTGTTATTTATTACGTAGTTTCTTCAAGCATTGTGCCAAAAAACAAACAAAATTCCAATGAAGAACTTTATCAGTTCAAAGGATATAGAAAAATCCTGATTCTACAGGTGAAGGAAGTACATAACAGCCTTGTAATAACTTTCATTCTAAAATCTAATACCCGTAGTCTTGTGCATGGTGGTCAGTCTCCTATTAGTGCAGAAAACTCATCAAGGCAAGCCAACCTCCTTGTAGCATTGAGGAACAAATATGCAGGAGCCAACACCACTGTTGACTTGCACTGGGAGGTGCCAAATGAGCGAAAAGGCAACCGACATCAAAATGTTGAGAAAACAACAAAAGGACAAAACTATCAGATCCTCCATGACTGCATAATATATTCACTTCCTTTGGCATCTACATTATAGGGTGACACCATGAGAATCAAACTAGCCATAGCTTGCTAAGGCCAAGGCCCGAAACACTAGACTATGCTTATACATACTTGACAGCCTAGAGCTCCACAATACCACCAATGAGAAATGTTCACCCCAATATAAAAGAGTGGTATTCAGGTCAGCAGCTGAATACTTTGTTTCTAGTATCCAATCTTGACTGTCCTAGGCTGCTTTGGGCAGGCATCAACATTCATGGTCAGATCTGGGCAGTTTCTCCCCTTTTGAATGAATGTGCGAACCCTTGTTTCAGGTGTTATGGACACTTTTTAAGCTATTTTGAGCAGTTCTAATAAACAACACCAAGAGGCATCTTTGATTGGATGTAAGAGCATTGTGGGAAATTTGGTGATGAAAACAACAGCCAAATAACCTTAATCCTAAACTCTGGGCATAATTTGGATGGGTTTATTCATCCTAGCAGTAGTTAAATTGATCATCATTAATTTTGGGCAGTCAAAAGGAATGAACAATGGTGAAAGAATGTAGTCCGGAAAGTATTTGGGCCTCAAAGAAGCAATAGTCATTCCTCCGTTGTGCACTTGCCCATGTTCTAAGGGTATTTTCATGTAACAACAGTCACCTTAACAATCAGGGTTGATAAGGGCACATAAATTCTGCCGCATCCTAAGAAAACCCTGTGCATATAATAAAGACATGGTGGAAAGGATCCTGTCCAGATTGCAGAAGTGTGCTCATTATCCAAAACATGGTTTTGTGGTAAAATTGAAATCCGTCCTTAGGAAATCTCAACGCTTCTTTCATCTACGATATAAGTATTCAGGCGAGGAACTGAACAACATCTTGAGAATAATGGAGTGGCTTGTTTTGCCTAAGCCATACTTACCCAGCTCATCTGTTATCATTTAGCTACCAGTCAATCTTTTTTGAGCAGTGAACAAACATGTGGAGGTAGCCGCAGCATGTGAAAGATATCGTGTTCAGTTCCTTCATAATTTGGCCCAAAGCCCAGTCCTGTATCAAACTTTGTCTCAACGTGTTTGAGAATCCGCAGTCAAAAAGAGCACCTTTCTTTGTTTGATGCCAAGCTCTATGTGAGGCATCGAGTGGTCATATACAAATTGACGGTTACAAAGGAAAGAAAGAAGATCGTCTATGGAGAATATGACAACAGAGCCGTTTGAGCCAAGATTTGAAGAAAGTACAAGTGCCCAATCTGGAGCAAAAGAGATTAGTGCTAGTGGAAGAACCAATGAAGAGAGTGATAGAAAAGGCTTAGCTTCCACTTCGCTGCTTGTCCACGCAAATTTTAGCATTACAGAAGATGACAATGATTGAGTCTCTATACAAGATGCAACACTGGCTATTCTGAAAGCTTGCTCATGGGTTCTAACTATGGTGTACTTAGATCTGTTTCTGAAGAAGTGTCACATTGTGTAGAATCGCTGCATACAGTGGGTTTATCAAATGCCAAGAATGGCAAAAAGAGAGTTCCTTTTGGAGAGAAAAGTTGTCCAAAATCTAGGTCAAACACGGAAGTTACCAAAGGAGTGTTGTCCTCCAAGGAATCAGTCGTCACATCTCAGTCATAAAAATGGTGCAGTTAATGGATTGATGTTTCCAGTGATTGGAACAAGGCTGAAAATTCATCAGGAACTCCTTCCATGCAAGGGATAGGTAGGTTCAGTGATACACCTGACGACAGCACCTTGAATGACTTATTTGATGGGCCTTTGGAAAGGAATCAAGAAACATCAGTTTTAAAAGCGGCAAAATCAACCTCTGTATCTGCTTCACAAATAAATCGAGATACAAATTTATCTGAATATGGAAAAAACGATCTCACTGCAAAATTTTAGGCAAAGATAGCTCAAAAGCAAACATATAGCAAACGGAATAAGATAGATGGAAGTCGTTTGTTTTCTGTGATGATAAATGTTGTTAAAGATGTTGGAATTGGAATAGATCGGATTTTGGCTCTGAGGATAAAGTGTCAGGCAGGGACATCTTTTTGGTACAGGTTGTTAAACTAACAACAACAAGGAAGGTCTTCCTGCATGCAAAAGACTTAAATTAGGAAACCAGTTGTATTTAATTTACTTTTCCTAAGTTTACTTTGGAAAATAAATTAAAGTGATCTAAATTAACTTTAGTGAAACACTAGTTAAAGTGAAAGTGAAATTAGGGTTTTCACTTTACCAAAAGTTATTAACGAGAGATCAATTGGTGGAGAGGGGACACACTTGTATTCCGACAGAGACAGGATACAGACAGGGAGAGAAAGTCAGACAGAGGATTTAGCTGCGAAGATGGAGGTGCAAGCAGTAGGATCATCGAGCTTCGTACAGCTGGGCCGTACCCTCACACATGAGGGTGTTGAGGTTTAGTTGGGATTCGCCCAGTAATTCTATCGGGTACTGCATTCGTCAGGTTTGGGTGAATTTGTAGTGATTGTAAAAGTTCCATATTTTCTCATAATCAAATCTATATCTCACTGCTGCACCGGTTTTCCCATCTTGGGTTTTTCCGGGGGTTTTCATACCCAAAATAACTGTGTTATTTTTATGCTGTGCTGTTGTGAGTTATTTCTCAGTTTTATATTCCGCTGCATACTGTAAAAGATATTCATGTGTGGTTATCAGTAAATATTTTGAATGTACTGTTTAGCCCTAATTGAATATTAAAGGAAAATTCACATGGTATCAAAGCTCTAGTGAGCTAAAGCTAAGAGATTTGCAGCAGAAGCGATAGATCAGGGGCAGATCTATTGAAGACACAAACTTAGATTGGAGATCTAGGGTTTGACAGGTAACACTTCACAATGGCCATGCAATTAAGAGTTGAGGATAGACTCCAGGGTGCTCAAAACTTTCCTAAATGGAAAGAAAGGGTCACAAGGATCCTGGATGTCAGGGATGCAGAGGAGCACATTGACTCCACGAAGATTGCACCCACAGATCCGGCAGATCTAGCAACTTGGAAGAATATTGATTCCAGAGCCATGTAGTCCCTCACCTTTTTGGTAAGAAGACCACATTAAAAATGTGGAAGGCTTTGGAGAGTCTGTACCAAAGCAAGAACGAGAACCGGAAGATGGTGTTGCAAGAGAGGATGCGCAGCACCAAGATGGCCAAGGGAGAAGGAGGGGTGCCTTATCTCACGAGGCTCACACAGATCAGGGATGAGCTTGGAGCTGTTGGCTCTAAGACTGATGATGAGGAGCTAGTTCAGATAGCCCTCAATCGATTCTCTAAGCCATGGGACACATTTGTCAAGGGTGTTGTGGCTAGGGAGAATCTCCTTGATTGGCAGAGACTTAAATTTGTGCAGGAGGAAACCCGCATGGGTCAAGGATCAGGCTCATCCAGCAGTGCCGCACAGATTGTGGATGATGCTCTAACCCTTACAGGGAAGAGCAAGGGGAAGGCAAAGAGGAAGAAGGATGGTAAGAAGAACCTTGACGTGTCAAAGGTCAAGTGTTTTATCTGCCACAAGCAGGGACACTTTGCCTCCCAGTGCCCAGACAAGAAGAAGAGTAACACTCAAATGGTTGGATCTGCACAGGTGGACGAGTTCAACAGTAACTTCGATGAGGAGTTCTGATTGATAGATTGCATGGAAAGCACCACAGGGAGTAGCATATAGTACATCGACAGTGGAGCATCTAGTCACATGACTAGACATAAGAGATTCTTCAGAGACTTGCAGGAGGGTGGAACAGGGATCCACGTTGGGTTGGGGGATAATGCGCGATATCAGGTGTTACACTCAAACTCTGTCACCAGCATGTGATAAGATCCCTAACACAGACATTTTCCCTCAAATCCCAAACTTGAAGAGAATCCTGCTCTAGGTGTTGGTTTCAACATACAAAATTGCAACACCGCTCTTACCCTCAAGCAGATAAGCGGTACCTTGTTCAGCATCGCCCTAGTTGTGTGAGAACCAGGCGTTGCCACTGCCTTTACTCTATGTTGTCGACGCGGTTCTTACCCATCACCGCTCTGTCATAAAGGGGTATAAGCGGTGCCCTTGGTAAAAAGTGAAAAAGAGGAGGTTTCTCAAGGCTTCTAGAACAAGAGCCTCATGACTAACCTTATCCCTAACCACCTGGGTTGGTTAAGGTCGAGATCCCTCTTTGTAGGATCTTATGGCCACCTTACCCACCAATCTCTCAACCATCCTATCCATTTGAGCCCTATAAATACAAGCTCATACTCCATGGTTGAGGGGAGAGAGAAGAATAGTAGAGTTATGCTGTTGAACTTATACCCTGGCCTAATCCATCAAAGAGCAATTGTGGAGCAAGTTGGGGCTATCGGGGACAAGGTGCTGGTCTTGTGAAGGAGTGCATCGGCACTAAGGCACATGGTTGTAAGCTCTTTCATTTATTTTCTAATGCAAAGTTGATTTCCTTCCCACATGTTTGTTGCGTTAATCTCACATATATGTTATTGGATTCCTTAGTCACTAATATGGATGTGTAGATGATTTTCTGGTAGCTTTGATGTCTTTGTATGTTTGATATGTTTTACAGGTATACAGATCCTTCATCAGAGTTGCATTCCAGGCATCTATAACGTTCAGGGAAGGTCTTCAACCGAGTTATTCACTCATTTGTTCTGGATCTGAACCATTCAAACTAGAGGAACAGCTTCTGTCCGCAGAAGGTGATATATTCCTGATAACAAATTTGGCGACTCCGCTGGGGATAGATCCGTCTTGTTCTTCCTCAGTTTCTGAAATACTCTTGTCTAGATCCAAGCTCCAACCTCCCATCTTTGCAGTCAGCTCTACATCTGATCTACTGGAGTTTTGGTTTGAAATCTTCAGATCTGAGCCACCTTAACTTTCTGTGCTCTGTATTGTGGTTGATTCATCAATTTTTATAAGTTTTTGGCATTTCTAACTTGATTTTTCGCTCTCCTATTGTTCTGGGTTGTTACAAAGAACTACACATGTACCTTTGGCAAGAAGCAGTGCCACCACCTGAGTCCAGTTAGCATTAGGCGGTGCCACCGACTAAGTCTAGTTAGCAATAGGCAATGCCTGAGTCCAGTGAGCAAGAAGCGGTTCTGCCTCAAAACCGTGCGGTGCCAAGTAGGCCTACCCCAGACTTTGATTTTTTTTCAAGTTTTTGTAAAAAAATTGTGATTTTTTGGATTTGTTGTGTTTAATTGGTCTTGTCCAGACTTGTTTGAACTTGCTTGAGTGATTGAAATCTAGAATTTTTATGTGAAAATTGTTTGTTTGTTCAAATCAAAAAGCTAGGTTAGATTCATCATTCATTGCTGCTTGTAAGTTCGTTTTTCTTGAAAGGAGTTAGTTGGAAACTATAGGTCAGATTAGATCTCTGCATGTTATAGACTATCACTGAAAAGAAAGACTCCCTTAGATCAGTTTGCTTGTTTCAATTTCTCGTTAAGTGTGAGAAAGACTTCTTTTCGCTTTAAAAAGAAAATTTGGTGAGATTAGGTCATTATTTCATTGAGCCTAAGCCATTTGGATCTATGATTAGCCTCACAAGCTTTCAAGACTCCTTTGTTCTTTTGTCTCTTTTGCATCATTATCTCATCAAAAGGGAAAAGTATCAACTGTTTAAGTTAGATCTTTCCATGCTTCAGAAAAAATCAAAAGTATAGCTTGCATATGCATATTTGAGTGTTGTTTGTCTTTCTTCTTCATTTGAAATGAGATCTTACCCTACCTGTGTGCTTTCAAAAGAGATGATTTGAATAAAAGTGTTGTTTGATTGTATGTTCGGAAAAAGGATTTTTAAGAATAGTTGTTTGGGGAATTTTTTGGTTTTAAAGCAAAATTGAAAAGAAAAACACTCTCTCTCCTTCCCGTAATTAGGCATACTGAATGGTAAAGTGAATGAACTTGCATTTCATATCTGCATGGTTTTACTTTTCTGTCAAAACCTCATGCATTCACCTAACCGTCCACTTTAAAATTAACGATAGTTATAGGCTTAAAATTTGTATAGAAATTTGAGTGCAAGGTTAGAGACGTGTTCAGGCGTCGTTAAGCGTAGGAGCTGTCGTTACTTGTCCGCACCACATACCGGGACTCACGCGGTTCTTCCACGTACTGTTGGTATATCGAACGACCTTTCACGTACCCTTGAGGTATATAGAAAGGTACTTCACGTACTCGATTGTATATCGGAAGGCCCCTTGTGAACGGTTGTGCATTAAACAGCACTACTACCGATTTGAGCTCCCATGTACCTTGAGTATATCGGGAGACCCCACTAGGATACCCTATCTATCTGAGAAAAGCCCTTTGGTCGTCTTGTGTGGAGCAATACACCGAAAACAGCATTCGGGGAGATTACTACGCACGTACCCTTGTGGTATATCGCGAGTTGCACCTACTTGACAATCCTGGTGAGAGACCGACCATTTGAGCTCATCCTATCATTTGAATTTGCTTGTTGGCCTGTAGCTTGAGTAGGAGAAAGTTTTTTGGTGTGTTTTTTCTTAGCTTTGAAACCCTGGGTTAGATTAGTGACTGTGCAATCTAGCTGCGTTTCGTTTGAGACGGTCCAAAAGAACACAGGGCTTACCACCCGACTTTCCTCCCGTTACAAGAGAAGGTCCAATGGAAGCTACTGACCAAGGAGCTGCAACTACTTCCCATGTGGAAGAGAATATAGTTGTAGAAAGTGGAGACCAATTCACTTCTTATACAAATCCCTTGGCTCAACAAACTCCTGTCGCTGACACTTCTTTCCATGGTCCTATGGAAGGTCGTGTTGATAGTCCTATTCGTCCGAATTATGGTCCAGATGCTCTGTTTTGGGGAACCTCTATGGGACAGGCCATTGCTTCATTTGGAGTATGTAGGCCCTCTGCTGAACATCCTTCACACAGTGAAGAGGAATATAGACAAAGACTAGATGCTATCTTAGCAACCCCAATCCCTCATAAAGAACCTATGTCGACTCTTCTTCCCCGTAATACGGACCCTTGTCCAGACGGATATCGTTCGCTAGCTGATTCAATGAAACCTATTGATCCTGTTGAGACTCCACCCCACCTAGGTCAAACTTCTAATCCCACGGTTGCAAATGTTAGGTCTGTTTCTAGTCCTCCTAGGTCTTCTAGGGCTGGGGGGCAACCTTCAACTCCAGTTGTATCAGTACCTTATAGTGTCGAGGGTCAACCCCCAGCACGATCTACGTTACCTTTTGGTGGAGTTGTTACTCATCATAGGCAGGCCTCTAATGCAGGCACATCCACGGTTTACGTTCCTCCTACGAATATAGTTAACACTCCATTGAGTTAAGGTCAACCCTTAGGGGCACAACCTATCGTTAGTCAAGCTTCCTAAGGGTATGGTTACCCGACAAATCAAGTACCTGTAGGAAATATGAATTACCAATCTACCCCTACATGCATGTCATATACTGGAATTCCATACCCTGGAAATACTTTTACTCCATGGGGGCAACCCAACTAGTCCTACATGCCAGCATTGGGAGGAATACCTATTCATACGGCTGGAGGTGCTGAAGGGTTGCCTTATGGAGGTCCTCCCCCCGCAGGTCCCGAAGGGCCACCTTATGGTGGTCCCCCTTCTAGTGGTCCTCTTGGTGGTCCCGGTGGTCCTGGCGATCCTCCTCCTAATCCTCCTAATGGCCCTGGTGGTCCTAGCGGCCCTAACCCTAGAGGTTCATCGTCTCATCAGCCTTTTCAGCAGCCCGTCTATCAGTCCACTTACGGTCCGACGAGTGGTTACATGCCTTATCAATATTACCAGTATGTTGAACCGAATCGTCCGTTACCTTTCCTAGCAACTTTGGACTTACCTGATTTGTCCAAATTCATCAATGACCCCATCCAACACAATTCTTCATGGCCTCCCATTCCAGTCACGTTGCCATCGGATATTCCGAAATTCAATGGTAAGCAGGGAGATGATCCCAAAAATCACGTTATGACTTTCCATCTATGGTGTTCGTCCAATTCCTTGATGGATGATTCTATTTGATTAAGACTCTTCCAGCGCACTTTGACTGGCACCGTCGCGAAGTGGTATATTGAACTTCCACAACACTTGATTGTGGATTTTAGTGCCTTGGCAATTGTTTTCCTCACACACTTTCAGCTACCCATTCGATACGAAACGGGTACGGACCTTTTAACCTCTCTGCGTCAAAACACCTCCACACACATTTCAGATCATATTCATGAATGGAGAAGGCGGAGAAGGCTCATTAAAGCTCCTATCCCGGACCAACTCTTGGCTGATTGGTTTACGAAATCTTTGTTGCCACCCATTACCCGAGATGTGGCTATGGGGGGTGTTGTTACTGAAGAGCAAGCCATTAGTCCCGCGCAGTATCTAGACTTGGTCAATTCCCAATATGGAACTTCGTACGACCTCGTTCCTCAAGCTCCTCGACCCAGCACTGACCTGGGTAAGCCACCTACAGAAACTCCTGTTGATGGGGTTATTGGTTCAATCCAGCCCTCGTCAATGGTTAAAGCTGCCAAACAACCTAATCCTTCCACTCCTGCTCCTTCCAACCCTACAGTTTCCGCCGAGGTGAATGCTATTCAAAGTACGCAATCATCTGGTAATAAGAAGAAAGGAAAAGGTAAAAACAAGAAACCCAGAAACCAACAGGAAAACCCCAAACCTACGGCCCCGAAGAATGACAATAAAGGAAAAAGGAAAGCTAAGTATCCCTGCCTACTGTGTGGTGGCGATCATTTCACAAAAGAGTGTCCTCGACGTGATGAAATTAATAATTTTTTAAAGAGTAACCCTGCACCAGCAGTTCTCACTGATCCTTTTCCTTCTCAGCAACAACTGGTAGACCACATATCTAACCAGGGAAATTCTAGTTCCACAGAGGAAATTCGAATGATGTCATCGGATACTATTAATCTAACCACTCGAAGTCAATCATATGACAAACTGGAGGACAAGAAAATTGAGAAACCTTCTCTTGATAAAGCTCCTTCCACTGGTTCTCCCATATCCTCGTCCAATGGTCCCCTAATGATCGAGAAGCCTAATCTCGACATGATTTTGCATCAGCCCAAGAGTACTCTTAGGAAGGTTGTTTTTAAACCTAATGCCCAAGTTGCACAATTCTATAATGTTGTAGAAGACCTAGCTCAGGCACCATGTGCAATGTCTACCTTAGAAGTGCTCCAAAGATGTCCCACACAACGCAAAAACTTATTAACCGCTTTGGGAGCCACGGACCCGAGTGACATGAATCTGATTCATTTCAATCCGGAGAACCTTAAACCTAGATTACCCCACCAACTGGCTTTTCAAGTCATAACTAGAGTAGTTGGAAAAAAGGTTTTTAGGGCTGTTCTAGATGAAGGTGCTTCAACCTCTGTTTTGTCTGTCCTGTTGGAAAGCCATTGGCTCTCCCGAGCTTGTAAAATCACCGACAACACTACAAGCCTTTGATGGAAGAGGTTTCCAGCCCTACGGTTTCATGCCAACCTTTTCAGTTGAGCTGGGGGGCAAAACTGTTTCCATTCAGGTGGAAGTAGTGGATGCCCCATTAGACTACAATCTTCTCTTAGGGAGAAACTAGT
>LPNX010113765.1:53174-77031 GCA_001517045.1 Pseudotsuga menziesii
TCCCTTTGCTAGGTCAGTCCCCTCCTCCTTACCACTCGATTGGGGTAGAGATGTTGAAAGACTCCGCCCTCATGGGCATGTTTCCGTCAATCCCTTCTAGTAAAGAAACGGCAACAGTCAATATGATCTCTTCATTTAATTATGATCCTAAGGGTAAACAAGTTGCTGAGACATCCTCCCTCAACCTGCACGAAGCAGTTTATGATGCCATCCAATCTGTTTCTGATGTTCCTACGAATGATCTTCATCTGGTGGCTTCGGATCCTTACCACCTGCCCTACTGGTTAGAACCTTCACTTCCTACTCTAGATTATCTCTCCCAGACTTTTCCATCAGACGAGTCTATTATAGAGATTATGAATACAAGTATATCCGTATGGGAGGATCACCATCACAGATCTTCGTTCCTCCCCAATACCAGTTCGGCAGATAATGATTTTGTATCTCTCTTGGATGCTGATATTGTCGACAATCCGCAAACACCTGTCTTGTTTCAAGATTCTAAGTCTGAAGGCAATTTATGCAACATCACCAAAATGGTTCCAATCGACATATCAGCCAAGTCTAGAACTATTGAACATGTTCACATAGGGAAAAACTGTTCAATCGCTAAACTTGAAGAGTACAAAGCACTTTTTAAAGAATTCCGAGATATTTTTGCCTGGTCTTATGAAGAAATGCCTGAGATAGATTCATCCATTGTAGTCCACGAGATCAAAACCTATCCTACAGCCAGACCGGTTAGGCAAAAATTGAGATAGGTCCATCCGCGAAAGGCTGCGGCTATCAAAGCCGAAGTCGAAAAACTTCTGAAGGCAAGATATATCTATCCTGTACTGCTAATGGAATGAGTATCGAATATTGTTCCTGTGAACAAAAAGCAAGGAACTATTCGAGTCTACATCGATTTCCTAGATTTGAATAAAGCTTGTCCCAAAGACAACTTTCTGACTCCACACATCGATCAGATTATCGATAACTGTGCTGGGAGTGTCATCTTCTCATTTATGGATGGCTTTTCTGGCTACAATCAGATTGAGATATTGCCCACCAATCAGCATAAGACAACATTTATATGCCCATAGGGAACTTTTGCCTACAACAAGTTACCTTTTGGCCTTAAAAACGCTGGGGCCACATTCCAGCGTGCCATGTCCTCTGCGTTTCACGACATTAAGAATATTGTGGAGCCTTACCTCGACAATCTCCCTGCGCATTCACAGCTACGGGAAGACCATCCTCGACATCTTAGAGGCATTGAGACGGGAAGACCATCCTCGACATCTTAGAGGCATTGAGGCATTGAGATGTCGCAATTACAATATACAGCTGAACCCACACAAATGTGTTTTTTGCGTTGAGACGGGACATCTCTTAGGCTTCGTAGTCTCCAAGGATGGTATTCGAATTGATCCCTTAAAGATTGCTGCAATACTCGCTTTATCTGCCCCAACCAACCTGCTTGAACTCCAAAGTTTCCAAGGGAAGGCAAACTTTCTTCGTCGTTTTGTTTGTAACTTCGCTGAGAAAACGCATGGTTATATGCGTCTCCTTAAAAAGGACACTCCATTCTTCTGGGATGACTAGGCCCAGCGAACCTTCGATAATCTCAAACATGCTCTAACTCATTCACCCGTCATACACCCCTCGGATTACTCGAAGGATTTTCTCTTGTATGTCGCTGCCTCTACTACTACTATCAAAATGGTTTTAGCTCAAGAGGACCAGAACAGCCTAGAACACATGATTTATTACGCCAGTAAGAATCTTCTGGATTCTGAAACTCAATACTCACGTGTGGAGAAGCTAACATTGGCCATAGTCATTGCTGTCCAGAAATTTCGTCACTACATCCTGCTTCGCACCACTACTGTACTCGCAGACCAAAACCCTATGTACTACATCCTGACTCATCATGTGCTAAGGGGCAAATAAAACCGATGGATTGTTATCCTATAGGAGTTTGATCTTGAATTTGCCAAAGCTACTTCAAAGAAGTCATTAGTTTTTGTCGAGCTGATGTATGATCTTCCCTGTGCTTTAACGGATTCTGAGCCCATTGATTCATTCCAGGATGAATTTCTGTTCCTAATAAGCACAGTTGACCCGTGGTATGGAGATTTAATCATTTATCTCCAGACACAGCGTTTTCAGCCTACTATATCTCATGAGGATCGTCAACGCATTCGTCACCACGCAAAGTACTATCTTATCCTCAATGATACATTGTATAGACGTGGTATAGATACCATTCTCCGACGATGCCTCACCCATACCAAGGCTGAACAAGCTCTTAATGACGACTGCCATTCAGGGGCATATGGCGGTCATCTTTATGGGATGGCTACAGGTCAGAAAATCCTGTGCGCTGGCTATTTCTGGCCTTCTATTTTTAAAGATTGACATGAGGCTATTAAGAAATGCCCACCCCTGTCAACACTTTTACCCGAAAAAACGCACCCACCCTGCTCCATTACACCCCGTCATTGCCGTTGGCCCTTTCGCCAAGTGAGGGATTGATTTCATACATTGTAAGCCTACCTCAGCCGAGGGGTATGGTTACATCATAGTAACCGTGGATTATTTCACTAAGTGGGCTGAGGCTATGCCTAGATATGCAGAGGATGGTAAGACTGCCGCCCTCTTTCTTTTTAACCATGTAATAGCTAGGTTTGGAGTACCTCGGATTATTGTCACTGATCACGGATCACATTTCCGAAATCAGATGATGGTAGAGTTAAGTGCTAAGTTGGGTTTTCGCCATGAAAACTCAACCCCCTGTTATCTGCAAGCTAATGGTCAAGTTGAGGCCATTAACAAAGTTTTAAAAACTATGCTACGTCGAATGGTTGGAGATCACAAATCCAACTGGCACCAGACTCTCTTCTCTGCTCTTTGGGCTTATAGAACTTCAATGAAACAGCAACTAGTTTTACACCTTTTCAATTAGTATATGGACTAGACGCTATCCTACCTATTCAATGTTAGATTCTGTCTTTGAAACTTGCTGTTGAACTTCTCCCTAATACTTCTACCGAGAAAGAAAGGTTTTTATACTTAACCAACCTTGACGAAACTAGACGAGATGTTGCCTTGGTTAATGAGGCACACAAAAAACGCATCAAGGCACAATACGATAAATCTGTTGAACCTCGTGTGTTTAATGAAGGTGACCTAGTCCTAACTTATGATCAGAGACATGATAAGCTAGGAAAATGGAAGTTTGAATCAATGTGGTATGGTCCTTTTATCGTTTCCAAGGTTATAGAAAAAGGGGCCTACGAGCTCGTGGATTATGATGGAGTCCCCTTTGAGCTACTTCGCAATGTGTTGTACCTGAAAAGATACTATGCCTAGATCATTCATGTATGGTACCTTGTATATATGTACATTATTTGACTTTTCAGTGTGTTTTGGTACTTTCAATATGGTTTTGAGTTTAATGTCTAGACTGTTTATACCATGTTTTGGTTATGCAGATCAAATGGCTTTTTATGGCTTCGCTAATGGTGCTTGCCGCCATACCCTAAACCTTGCCTCAGCTGCTTGGGTTTTG
Organism: Pseudotsuga menziesii; assembly: GCA_001517045.1. Taxonomy (NCBI): domain Eukaryota; kingdom Viridiplantae; phylum Streptophyta; class Pinopsida; order Pinales; family Pinaceae; genus Pseudotsuga; species Pseudotsuga menziesii. Next base: position 56,731 of record LPNX010113765.1, read on the forward strand.
TATTCCCCTGCACACGATCTAGTGAGTTCAGGAGCAATTTGTATTGGTCCTGCTACCAACAATATCGCCGAGTATGAAGCAATCATAGATCTTTTGACTGAAGCTGCATCTCGGGACATTCGTGACTAGGTAGTGTTCATGGACTCGCAATAGGTGGTTTGTCATTTAAACCTGGTTTACACCATCAGAAATCCTATATTACTCTGTCTCTATTAGAGGGTACGTTTATTAGAAAGGTCATTTGAAGTCATTACTTATAGGCATATCCCTAGTGCAGACAATGCAGTTGTTGATTCATTAGCAAATTATATCCTAGACTAGTATATTGCTCATTCATAGCATGAAAGTTAAACATGGTTCATAACATTGTAAATAGACAGTAAGGACATATAAAAACTCATGGAAATACATTTCCCATTTGAAGCATAAACATCGGAGGCAAAAGTCTGTATATATATATATATAAGTGTTTTTACAAAAATAGGTCACGATACCTCAGCTGAAGCACTCTGGCTTTGAGGCAACACAAAATCATACAAAAAATTTGAAGCTATGGCAGCTTTCAATGATACATCATGTAAGAACTAGTGATGCTCATGGTAGCACATAACAGCCCGCACTACTCTACGTAGTAGACGACTAAAGCGGCCTAGCACTCCTGCTGTGTGCCTCTGATAGCGCATCGGGAGATCATCAATGGATGCATCGGGTATGTCCAAAGTTAACCTCTCTAGGTTCTCCTCCAACTCTCCCATAGGGTCATCGCCTCATTGAACAAATTGAGCTCCCGCTCGTCTGTCCAGTGGGGATGATCCCCCAGGTCATGCAGCTCCAACATCTACATGAAAATTTCGGATCTCGTTACTATACATAAAAAATAAAAAAAACATTAAAAGACAAAAAACACAAATAGCTATCTTAGGGTTTTGTTTCTTATCCATGTCTCCCCACTGTCCGCCAGGTGGAAGTGGTAGGTCAGGGTCACCCCTGAAATCAGTGCCTACATAAGCATAATCCTCAACCATGAGGATTTGGTCACTAAGCCATGGGAAGAATGGAGCCCAGAACTTCACCTTCCCTCTGACTGCTCCTGTACCGGCCATGATCCTGACCCACCTCACCATACGAGGGTCTCTCGCCCTCGGCTCAGTAAAAACCACTTGGGGCCTCAGCTGAGGGATCCGCTCAAAATAGAAACAGGCTAAGATAGAACCATAGCCAAACTGTTTTAGTTCTCCCTGCCGACACTTGGTCAGCTGGTCTTTAAAGGCCGGTAGCAACGCCTCCGCCCAGTTGAAAACTGTAGATGCCATAGCCTCTATCGCATACAACATATGTGCCCTAGAAGCCTGATGAGGCCCTTGGCTCCCAGCCAGCCTCTACATGGTGAAAAGAAGAGTGCGGAGAGGAACATCCACTATTGCCTTGATGGGAATCTTCTTCCCTAAAGTTCTAGTACCAGGAAGGCAGTGGCAGTCAATCAGCTCCTAAGTAGTCACGTCCCCTCCACGGGAACCAGTTAATGAAATCGACGCGCCCCGTCTCGACAATCCAATCAAGAAGTAGATGTCTTCTATCTCAATGGTCAACACATGTGCCCCCACCTCGAAGTATTGTTGTTCCGGGTTCCACATATGAAGTATATACTCCAGCAATCTCTCATGAGACATCATACTGGGTGTGCGAAAGAACTTGAGGAGGCCGCAGTTCCTCAATGCGGCTATACATCCCGCATTTCTTTCAGCAAGGGCATCATCATCATCATGCTATCGTTCCTTCCATATCACCATTTTCGACTCCTGAAAGCCTGCCAAAAACCATTAATGGACTAGTTAAAAACATATCCAATCATCAAAATCAATTAAAAGTTTATGTTTTTGCCTCTCCATACATTTTCCCCAACTCACGACCAGCACCGCCTGAGTTCTGTTTGCGCACCACCTAAGCGCAGTGTTATGAGCGCGGTTCTCATGGTGCACCGCCTGTCCCGTAAGGGGCAGGAACGGTGCCCGCATTTTAAGTTTAAGGCCTACCTAAAATGGCCAAAAACCCTCCTAAAATAAAAAATAAATGCTTAAAAGTGAAAGCTTAGGGTTTTGTCTTTTACCTAGCTTTGATGGCGCTCAAATCGGATGGTCGAATCTCCTGAAATCAGCAGCTAAAGATTTGGCTCAAAGTTGCTCCAAAATGCTCTTGGCAAATGGTAAATAGTAAAATGTTTTTGATTTTTACTATTTGAAATGACTTTATAGCTATTTTAGGGTTTTTTTAATGTCATTTTAATATTTTTAGATCATTATCATTATAAAATCCATCCATATGACTCATTAAAAGTCGTTTTTCGAGAAATTAACGTTGTTATTGAGTTTTGCAGGGGTAGAAATGAAAACAGTAAAAATCTATGGGAAGTTTGTTTTCAACTTTTTTGTGCTTCTTTAAAATGGAAAAAGTCCCTGAGCGTTTGTTTCGATACTTTGGTCACGCTCTCAGAACTCAACATCAAAGTTCCGAGTCTTTTTTCTGATTCTTTTTAGGCTCGTAAAAATGTTCATCGTTAAAAAGAGACCTAATGGAGTCTCCTTTAAACTCTTTTCGGACTCCCTAAATATGAAAAGATTGTCAAGTACTTGTCTTCTTCGTACTCGTAAAAGTATTTAAAGAGTCGTCTCTCCGACGGTAGGTTCTCTTTTTCGGTTCGGATAGACTATTTTACGAAAAAGGACCCTTTGGAGTTTTCTTTTGTCTTCATTCAGACTCTCTGAATATGATCGATGTCGAGTTTGCTTTCATTGGACTCGTTAAACTAAACACTAAGAGACCCTTTTTTGGGAACGAACCCCTCCTTTATTAGGTTCGTGAAATATCTAGAAATGGACTTGTCTTTGGATGAGCTTAAACGAGTGTTTGTTACCTTCTTTGAACTCGTAAAAACGAAAAGTGGCACTCATCAATCATTATGGGGGAATTAAGGGAAGGGAATCATTTTGCAAATCCAATGGCAGTTGTTTGTCACCTTTGAACATGGCACTTGTCTGCATATCATTCAGTCATTTGGGTATTCAGCTGACCTACAAGTCGATCCACTTTCATGAGTCATGTCACTCCTTTGAGTTTTTCAAAAGATTGCATTGTCCATTGTCGCATTGTGTGTCTGTCTGGTCTAGTCATGCTGCCAAGTCTTTTGTCATGCCGCCCAATGTTCAAAGGAAGAAAGAAGTTTACCTTTGTAGTTAAAATAGCCTTTGTGTCAGTACTTTGAGTCATTTCTATGGTTACATTATCTACGATATTCCAAAAACTTTGTTCCAAGTTTTGTGTCGTCGATGTGGGATTCATCATGGCCCTCCTTCGACGAGACTATTCCTGTCGACATCAACTCATCATCCGAGAAGTAGTCTTAGAAACAAGTTTAGTACCTTGAAAGCTGTATGCCTTAATGATAGATTCTCTCGCTATAGACAAAGGTTCACATCATTGGCCTTTGATCGAAAGACTTTGTTGGGTGTTCAACACCAAGACATCTATTCACACTCAGTAGATTGTACTAGGGTACCTTGGGAATCATTGACATCAATGGTGATTTCCCTTGCACTTGTTAACGGTTCACCTCATTGACCGGTAATCAAGTGGTTTCTACCATGTTCGACTTCAGAACATTGTAATCACATGGATAGAATCGTACTTTGTGGAAGACGAGACAAAGACCCTAGGTATTTGTTAAGCGCTCATGGCTTGCTCCCCAGGTTGCGATGGAGTATATTGTATTAAGTACCAGCATGGATCCACATTTGTATGGTCGTGGCTATGCTCAAATTTGCGTCTGTATGACATAGATCTACGTTGTATATCTGGTAGCTATGTCCAAGTTTGAGTCCTCTATCACATGGATCTACGTTGTATTCTAGTAGCCATGGTTGTTTATTCCTCTCATGGATCTGTCTTGTATTGGTCTGCAACCATGACGAGGTTAAATTTATTCATGAATCAAAGTATTGATGTATTGCAGATGCTTGTTCAATGACACTCTCCGATCAAGCTGGCTCTTACCTTGAAGTGATAACTTGCTTTATCAAAACTCTCGCTTATCATAATATCCCTCTAGCCTCATGCTTTGGGGGGCATTCTGTTACACTCAAAATCTGTCACCAGCATATGATAGGATCCCTAACACAGACATTTGCCCTCAAATCCCAAACTTGAAGAGAATCCTGCTCTAGGTGTTGGTTTCAACATACAAAATTGCAGCACCGCTCTTACCCTCAAGCAGATAAGCGGTACCTTGTTCAGCACCACCCTAGTTGTGTGAGAACCAAGCGGTGCCACCACCTTTACTCTATGTTGTTGGCGCGGTTCTTACCCATCACCGCTCTATCATAAAGGGGTATAAGCGGTGCCCTTGGTAAAAAGTTAAAAAAATGAGGCTTCTCGAGGCTTCTAGAACAAGAGCCTCGTGTCTAACCTTATCCCTACTCACCTAGGTTGGTTAAGGTCGAGATCCCTCTTTGAAGGATCTTATGGCCACCTCACCCACCAATCTCTAAACCATCCTATCCATTTGAGCCCTCTAAATACAAGCTCATACTCCATGGTTGAGGGGAGAGAGAAAAATAGTAGAGTTATGCTATTGAATTGATACCCTAGCCTAATCCATCATAGAGCAAATATGGAGCAAGTTGGAGCTATCGGGGACAAGGTGTTGGTCTTATGAAGGAGTGCATCGACACTAAGGCACATGGTTGTAAGCTCTTTCATTTATTTTCTAATGCAAAGTTGATTTCCTTCCCACATGTTTGTTGCGTTAATCTCACATATATGTTATTGGATTCCTTAGACACTAATATGGATGTGTAGATGATTTTCTGGTAGCTTTGATGTCTTTGTATGTTTGATATGTTTTACAGGTATACAAGTCCTTCATCACAGTTACATTCCAGGCGTCTATAACGTTCAGGGAAGATCTTCAACTGAGTTATTCACTCATTTGTTCTGGATCTGAACCATTTAGACCAGAGGAACATCTTCTTTCCGCAGAAGGTGATATATTCCTGATAACATCAGGCACAACGAGTTGGCATTGTTTCATTTCAAAGAGAGTCTAGCAAACCCCTCAGTTTTGCTAATGTGTTGTATGTTCCAGGATTGACCAAGAACCTTATATCAGTGTCCACTCTGGAGGACAAGGGATATCAAGTGAAGTTTCGTGACCATAGAGTATATATCAGACCCAAGGGGTCAGATAGGAGCTTGGATCGGGTGATTAGCAGGAGGAGCGGGAAAGTGTACAGACTACACTTTGAGCCTACAAAGGCTCTCTAATCAGTAGCAGCAGCAACAGTCAGGGTGAGTTGTGCATAGGAGAGGATGGCACACTTACACCATGGAGCACTGAAGCATTTGAGATAGGCAGTCATTGGAGTTCCTCAGGTACAGGAGGAAAAGCATAACCACTGCAAGGGTTGTGCTTTGGGGGAGAACATCAAGAAGCAGTTGGACACAATGGCTCGCTGAGAGGGGGGGGTGAAACAATGAGCTTATACTTAATCCAAATTTCAACTCCAATCAAAATCTCATATCTTCATTCAGAGTTTTACTTCATTATCATATTCATCAATAACCTATATCATTAATCGTTCATTAAGTTAAACGCATAATCACCAACACATTGCACAAGATATAATCTTTGTAATCTTTCTGTATTTCAAACGGCTGCAACCGTGAGGTAATTCATCACCTACTGAAACAAAAGAGCACCAACTCCTTATCTAGGACCCTGCCTAGTTTTTCTTAGATCCTACTAAGAAATATGGATACAAGACCCTGCTTGTATTTACAAGTACACTTCATTACAAGACCCTGCTTGTAACTTATATGTACATATACATTACATCCCATCAATTTCATGTCATCACTGTCAGTCTTGTCACCAATTTGATTGCTCAGTCTCTGCTCATCTCTGCTCAACAACTTGTCACTGCCTTGTGAAGATCATCATAGCACATTATCACGTCTCACTGCACAATCCAAAAGCTCATCTCTCCTGGAATCTCCTCATGTCATCTATCTTATCAATATTCATGTCAAACTGATCAACTCTGCCAATTTGTCAGCTCTATCACAGACATATCATCAGTCCGTCCACATCATCTTTCTATCCATCACCATATCCTCATTCAGTATCATGTCTTCCTTAGTTTAACCCAGAAATCAAAGAAACAAAGACTTCTTCCATGCTGCTGCCAAAGAATATAATAATTCTTTGTAATGTCAATCTTTACTTTACTTCATTGTCAAAGACTTCAAGAGTGGTGGTATGTTCAAAACTTGTCCTTGAGCTAGGTGTATACAATCATAGGGCATTATCACAATTTGTAGCATGGCAATGCTCCTTTGTCAAATATCACATTGTACAATGGTTGATACCATTCTCATGGGCTTCTATGTACCAAAAACTTTAAGATGTCTCTGCTGTAACCCAATGTACTGCCAAAAACCGAACTTTGTAGAGGAACTGTGAACCTTCATTTGTTGAGACCCTCGGATCTGAGGCTGGAGCAGTCCATTTTTTTCACCCGAAAACAAATCTCAGAGCAGGTGTTCAAAGAAGTTATCGTGGAGATGTCTCTGCTGTTCATTCACAGTAAGATGTCTTGAGCATTGGGACAGGATCTGGCAAGCACCATCAACTTCATCAGACCTCGAGTGACCAGACCATTATCAATTCGGACTGTAAAGAAGAAGAGGTTTATGGTCTGCTGCAATCGCGTGACTATCATGAAGGCTGCCACTTATTCACCTGAATCCAACACCACTGTTTGCTGCTCTACTCCATCGAACTGTCATCCACGAGTTTAGGCATGGTTCAGTTCATTGACTGCTGCTCCAAATAGGGAGAAAAGACTGCTGCCAGCGAATTCCTTTAGTCCACCCAAAAGACAAACAAAACTCAAACTTGACCACTGCTGAAGCAAGCTGGAACTCGGGTCTGTTGATAAATATTGAAAACCAAAAAAAACTTTGTTCAGTCTTCAAGACATTCCCTGCTGCCACCATAAACAAAAAAAATTGTTGCGGCTAATTCTCTGCCAATAAAATATCTGTTGCTAAACTCTGATAAACAAACGTCAGATCTGCTGCTAAGCTGCTCCAGCGAAATCTTCCTTGCCTCAATCCAAAATACCCACGAAAATCCTCAGTCACGAAATTATAGAGCTGCCTCCAAAATTATGTCTTTAAAAATGATTCTTCATTGGGTATTTATATTAGTTTTCTGCTAGGCCGACCTATCATAAAATATATATATATATATATATATATATTTTTTAATTTCTGGACGGAGCCGACTTGTCTTTATTGACTTTTTAATTATAAAAAAAACTTTTTGGAGAATATTAAGGAGTTGACTTTGCATTTGGTTATGACCTTGATTTAAATCTTCTTTTATCATATAGATATCTTCTTGTTTCATTTAAATTGACCTAGTTTCACGTCACCTTTAACAAGAGGATTCTTCTTTGTTACATTACCATTTCCATAGTTCTTGGTGGGGTTCCACATATTCGACAAGAGCAAGCAGACCAAGTAAGTGGACTCCAACACGAATGTGTGGGCTTAAGACCCAAAGGAACCATAAGCTTCTTCAAGGGTTCCATGACCTCGTTAAGCCACAAATGACCACATTATGGATCATTTGTTCAAACTTAGTGTTCCAATGCCCATGTTATCCAAAACTCCTTATTGCCATGTCATGCAATGCACAAATTCTTCTTGTCATCCAATGCCCTTATCATCAACACTTACCTTGTCCTCTATTCAATGTGCTTGCTTGCCATTGTCAATCAAGCTTTGTCATCAATGACAACCATATTCATCAGAAGCAGTTCCCACAGAGTGAGCACAAGTCTAAGGATCCCTTGGACTCTGTGCATTCTGATGTATGCGGACCTATGAGTGTCCATTCGTTTAGTGGTTGCAGTTACTGCGTAACCTTCATTGACAACTATTCCAGGAAGACCTGGATCTATTTCCTGAAGGCCAAGTCAGAGGCTATGAAACCGGATTCGTCCAAAAGGGCCTGCGTGTCCCGTGTCCGCATGTCGGACACGGACACATTGACAAAACGTGTCCGACACGTCTTTGCAGCGTGTCCTGTTTTCGGACACGCGTGTCCGAGCGTGTCCTGTTTTCGGACACGCGTGTCCGAGGACTGTCAGTGCGTGTCCGAAAAACAGGACACTTTTTCCACTAAAAAAACGCCCAGAATTGCTTTAAATAAAAAATTTCACTTCTTTTTTTATCATTTGCAAGTGTGGAGAGGGTTCTAAAGTGTGTTTGGTGTGCAGGTGAAGAAGATTTGAAGGATTTAAATGTGTAATTACTAATGTTAAATGTGCACTGAAGGGTCCTTTGCCATCTATTTGTAGCTTGGAGTTTCACATTAGCAATATTTTCACAGACAATCTCAATGCTCCATAAACCTTCAATATATTAGACAGTAAAATATTAAGAAAGATTACTGCAGAAAGAAGTGATAGCAATTATAAAAACTCATTAAGTACACTAATCTGCCACAGCTATCATTGTCAACAAACTAGTGTTCACAGCTGAAACAAGAAAAAAATGCATAAACAAGTTAATTGGCATGTAATCAAGCTAATGCATCACTAGTCTACTATAAAGTACAATTGATCACTAGAAGCAAAGAAAAGGCAAAGAAACTAAGTAATGGAAAGAAAAACAGTTGTTTTCTCTCACAGAGAGCAAAGAAATGCTTCGGTCCTTTCTTACATCTATAGAAGACAATGTTAACTTGAGTTGCAAATAAAGTTGGCTTACCACAAAGAGCCTCTTATTATTTGGCAAAAACTATATGAACAAAACCACTAATCTTTCATTCATATAGTAGAATAACATCTGCCTTTTGCTCTCTAAGGTGGCCTTCTACTTGGAACACCTTTTGCAGTGCGGGGATGGGCCCATTGTCCACCCCGAGTACACATAGTATCATTGGCCACATGGTCTCAAGTTTCCATTCAGCCATCTCAGGGTTTGCTCTCACCAACATCAAGTCAAATTTTATCATTGTATTGAACAGTTGAAGAGGATATGTCAGTTATCCCATCTGCAGGAGGTAGAGTTTGAGGAGCATTTCGTTTTGAGATGCATCATATACTACAATATCCATTGGACATTTAAGTATTATGTGACTCTGAAGGGTCCTTTGCCATGGGACATTTGAGTATTATGGATAAGAGGATAAATGTGCATTGATTTTGATTTCTATTGAATATTTGTAAAAATTTGGATCTATATGTCTATATTTTTAATATATATAATATTTAAATATATATATATAACGTGTCCTACGTGTCCTGATTCCGGGGGTCACTGTGCCTGTGTTGGGCACTCGAATCCCCGTGTCCTTCGTGTCCCCGTGTCAGGTGACTTAGGTCAGAGGTCTTTGAGAGGTTCCGAGAGTTCAAAACTCTCGTGGAGAACCAAACAGGAAAGAAGATTCGGGTGTTGAGGACGGGCAACGAGGGTGAGTACACCTCCAATGAGTTCATGGAGTATTGTTCGGCTGAGGAGATCAAGAAGGAGCACACTGTGCCCCATACCCCACAGCAGAATGGATTTGTAGAGCGAAAGAACAGGACTATGGTTGGAGCAGCCAAGGCCATGCTGTTTGATTAGGGATTACCACTATTCCTCTGGGCCGAGGCATATAGAACTGCAGTATACATTCAGAACAGGTGTCCCCACACAGCTTTGGAGAGTAAGACACCAAAGGAGGTCTTCATAGGCACCAGGCCAGATGTGAGTCACATTCGCATATTCAAAAGTGTCTGCTATTGTCATGTTCATACTGACAATAGGAATAAGCTGGACCCTTCTGGAGAGAAGGGGGTTACTTGTTGGTTAGAGCGAGATTTCGAAGGCATATAGAGTTTACATTCCTGCTCGCAAGAGGATCACTGTGAGCAGGGATGTCCAGTTCGATGAGGACAGGGCCTTGCGGAGATCTTTGGACTTACCAGCAGAGCAGCAGTCAACACAGGATTTAGGGGTCAAGTTGGAGGAGCCAGATGTACAGGTACAGGTACAGACACAGACAACAGGTCCTAGTAGTTAGGTGGACAATACCCTACAATCATTGACTTGGAGGCAGGAGATGGATATCCAGCAGCCGCAACAAGTTGACACTAGGCCAAGGCCTAAGTGGTTTAGGTCCACAGTACAGGATTCCACGCAGGTTAATCCTCCACAGAGATCTTTTTGACGGAGTGTACTGAAGGGCTGTGTATATGACCCTTTTTGTTCTAATATTTTGCCTTAATTATGAACTTTCTGATTTAATCCTATATCACTATTTGCTCTATTCATTGTATTTGGCAAAGTTTTGGCTTTGGTAAGGATTGATCTCGTTTTCCTTGTTATTTCTCAATTGCTGATGATTTGGATAGGGTTATGATGCCATGATTGCCTACTAAAGAAGTGGTGTTTTCAGGTTCAATTATCATTTTACTTTCAGGTGGCAAAACGAAGGACTTACGGAAGTTGGACATAACAAATAGGTATTGAGTTTATTTATTATGCTCATGCTCGTTATTTTACATCATTTTGGTCACCTATCCAGCGCATACACGATGATGCAATCAATCCAAGGATCGAAGATTCTGTGTCCAACTCAGCACTTTGGGTTTCTAATGATTCATAGTTCGTTGGGCTATCCAGAGAGGGTGTTGCCTACTTTGACATATTCTTGGAGTCATCTCCACTCTCCACGATTTTAGCTCCTGGGGTGGCTCATGAAATCTTTTGAGAATCAGCAGATGAACCTTATTTTGGAATTTGTTATAACTGCACAATCTTTTCATAATTCTCTCATGAGCATTGTTGTATAAGAACTTGGAATCTCTTCCAACGGAGGTTAGCCATCATGTTGCATAGATTTATTGAACACTACTCTGGTCAGACCTTTTATATAAAATTCCTATATTCTCCTGATTTGTATGTGTTGATTAATTTCGTGTGAGTGAGTAGCTTGTTCAACTCCTGTCGCCGAAGGCAAGGTCCCCTTCTGTGACAAGTGTTGTTATAGTTAGAATTCCTTTTCTTTATGCACGTAGTTGATATTTGATAAAATTAATGCCTTATGCAGTGAATGATTCATTTAATTATTTAAATTCGCAATTGGTGTGTTGATCATAGTTGAGTGTGAAGGTCTGAGTATTGACACGATTGGGTAGTATAATTTTCATTATCATTGCTAGTGAACAGAGGGGAATGTGTGGATTATGAACATTGAATCAAGATTACTTCTGTGGTCAATGATTTCATTAGAATTGTTGTTGAGAATCTGTAGAAATAGGTTGTTGAATTAAATTAGTTCTTTTTCAATCCATGTATTGTAGCTGTTCTTTGTTCAATTGCTTTCGTGTGAAATCTCCAGTTGGTTTTAATCAGATTTAAGCATGAATTTCTTTATGTAGCATAGCAAAACGTTACAGCATAGCAGAAGGTTTATTAAATTTGAGAGTCAGTTCTTTCGATTTGATTATATGATTATTTCGATAAGTTGCGGTCTTCTTAGACACTTGTTCACCAACAATTGCATCTTAATTCTAGTTCTGTAATCTATCAACCTCGTTTGTGTTAAAATTGTTCTAAGTTACAGTGTCTGACATATACCTTGTCAGGTAGCTTATAAGCCTTTGTGGACCTGGGTTGATAATTTATGCACAGCTCTCGATTTGCTTTTTATAAGAAGGTGAAAGAAAAGCTCGTCATGTACCACCAGAGAGGCTTAGTTACATGGCACTGATGAAAGAGTTGATTAGCTCTGAACCTTCCAGCTTAGGGGAGGATGCACAACATAATGTGTGGCAGGAGGCTAAGGTTGAGGAGTATGACTCCATTATGAAAAACCAGGAATGGGAGGTTGTGCAGAGGCAAAAAGGGAAAAAGGTAGTAGGATGCATGGGGATCTACAAGGTGAAGCATGGAGAAGTACAAGGCAAGCTTCGTGGCTAAGGGGTTTTCACAAAAGGAGGGTATTGACTATGAGGAGACCTTCGCCCCAGTTGCCAAGTATTCTTCCATTCGGACCATTATCTCACTAGCAGCTGAGATGGGTTGGCGAGCCCTTCAAATGGGCATCAAGACTACCTTCCTCGACGGTGTGATAGAGGAGGAGGTGTATATTGAGCAGTCAGAGGGGTTTGATGTGGAGAACAGAGAGACACATGTATGCAAACTCCATTGAGCTCTTTATGGGCTTAAGCAGGCACCTCGAGCATTGTACTCGAGGATTGACAGCTATCTACGGGAGATGGGATTTCAGCGGAGTGAGGCTGATCACAACCTCTACTTGGCAGGTGAGGTGCCTCTTAGATTGGTCTTATATGTGGATGATCTCTTTTTGACAAGAGATGAGAGGCTGATTGGAGACTACAAGTCCAACCTTGCAGTGGAGTTTGAGATGAAAGACCTTGGTCTGATGCATTATGAGTGTCTTGGAGAGATATCTCAGCTCTGTGTTCCATATCTGATCTAGGGTTTCCTGCATCTTTGAAGGTGACGTCAAGGGCTTTAAGGTTGTTACTTTTCTTCTGTTGATAAGGTATGTTGTTAGGGTTTGATCTTGATTGGGTCGCTACCTTGTCTCAGCCCTATTAGGGCTGCTACTACCCTGTCTTAGCCATAATAGGGCTACTGCCACCCTTTGATGAGGGAACCGTGAGCCTGTTGAGGGAGCAGTGAGTCTGTTGTAGGAACCGTGAGCCTATTGTAGGAACCGTGAGCCTATTGAAGGAGTTATGACTCTATTGTACGATGTCGTGAGCCTTGTTGAGGGAGCCATGAGCTTGTAAGGGTGTCGTGAGTTGATAAGGGTGTCGTGAGCCTGTGAGGATGTTGTTGTTCCTTGTGTTGAATTTTAGCATTAGCATGAACTCTTAAAATTTTGCAGACTATAGCATTGACAACAATGACTAGTGCAGTTAATAGATCAACACATCAAAACATCAGACACATTGAACACAAGAGTTTTTCACTAGGGAAACCTTTAAAGGACAAAAACCCCAAAAGCATTAGTAATTCATCTCGTAAATGAGATGAATGAGTTCTTCAATCCCAGAATTCAGAGATGAATTTTTTCTTCAATAATTCTTCAAGAAAAACTTATCAAACCCTAATAGGTTTGATCCATCGATAAAAAGTCACAAAAGATAATTTTATCAAATTAGGGCTTCTTGCCCTAATTCTCTCAGCGGGCCAGAAATCTTAGATTTCCTTCTTGTTTGCCAAACTCCACGGATCAGGTTGCTCGAATTCTTGTAGCTACAACAGAAGAAGAACAACAATAAGTCCTCCAAAGAACAAAAACCTAGAAGAGAGTACTATTTAATTTCAGCTCTCTCTGGATTCATTACCAATGGTGCTAAATCTTGGTTGGTGGCCAGTGGAGCTTCCAGACACATGACAAGAATTCGAGAAGCTCTTACAAACTTCAAAAAGAAGAAGTTTACCAAGGTGGAAGTTGGAGATGATACGACCTATGAAATTGGAGTTGGTTCAGCATCCTTTCAGCTTGACTCAGGGACTATCTTGCATATTGAAGACATTATATGTCCCAAGCTGAAAGAAGAATCTCCTCTCAATTGCAGGCTTAGAAGATAAAGGCTACAAAATAATTTTCATGGACAAAAAGGTTGCCCTATGACCAAAGAATGAAGAGTTGAGTTCAGCTGTGATGATTGGAGTTCGAGAGGGAGGCCTCTACAAAGCATCCGAACATTCCATTTAGGCATTGGTCCACAACACAATCGATCCATGCAAGTTATGGCATAGAAGGTTTGGACACCTTCATTAAAGAGCTCTTCCCGATCTACAAAAGATGGTAACAAGTAAGTTTGTGTTTTTTTATCACCATGATGGTATCTATAAAAGTTGTGCTCTTGGCAAGAATGTCGAGAAATCCTTTCCTAGCAGTAGCAATAGATCTAAAGGAATTTTGGATCTAATTCATTCAGATATTTGTGGACCTATGACTTCACCTTCTATGAGTGGTTGCTTATATTATGTGATTTCCATAGATGATTGCTCCCGCAAGTCCTAGATTTATTTTCTGGAGACTAAAAATGAAACTCTTGATAAGTTCAAAGAATTCAAGGCACTGGTTGAAAATCAGATAGAAATGCACATCCGTATATTAAGATCAGATGATGGGAATGATTATAAACCTCATCAGTTTGATGATCTTTGTTGAGAAGCAAGGATTAAGAAGGAGCTAACTATGCCTTACAACCCTCAGCAAATTGGGGTTGCAAAAAGGAAGAACATAACAATATGTGAAGCTGCCAGAGTTATGTTATGTGATCTAAATCTTCCTTTGTCTCTATGGGTTGAGGTTGCCAGTACTGTTGTCTACATTCATAACAAAATCCCTCGTGCTATTTTGGGGGAAAAGACTCCAGAACAAGTGTTCACAGGTAAGAAACTCGCAATTGATCATATGAGGATCTTTGGCTCTCCAGGCTATATTCATGTGCCAAAAGAAAAGAGAACAAAACTAGATCCTTCCGGAAAGAAAGGCATGTTTGTTGGTTACGATGAAAGCTCAAAAGCTTATCGCATCTATGTTCCTAGTCAAAGGTACATTGAGGTCAGTAGAGATGTGATATTCCATGAAGAAACTGCTTTTCCTCATTCTAGAGAGCTTCCAAATGATTCGGAAAACTCTCCTTCCAAAGTTCCAAATTCTCCTCATTCAGATGATCAAAGGGAGGAGGACGATGATCCTTCAATTCCATATGCTTCCCACATGCCTCCATAGAACCAGAAAGGCCTACCAAAGAATTGCTCGAGGCTCCTCCTTCCAAAAGAAGACTTGCTTGGTTTCATGAAACACTGCAAGAAGCAGAGAAGCATAAAGCTCTTCCAAGATCTTTCAGAGAAAGCAAGAAGCCCCAAAAGTATTTTCATCTTATGAACCACCTCAATGATACAGAGCCTTCCACTTATAAGGAATCAACCGATCAGCAGGTATGGAACGACACAAGGATAGAAGAGGACAACTCTATTATGAAAAAAGATGTATGGGAAGTGGTCCCAAGACCAAAAGAGAAGTTTGCAGTGACTTCTAAGTGGATTTACAAAATCAAACATGTTGCTGATGGAAGTATTGAAAAATACAAAGCAAGGTTTGTGGCACCTGGTTTCTCTCAAAAAGAAGGCATAGATTATGATGAAAACTTTGCTCCAGTTGCCGGATAAACCGACATCAAAACAATTATCTGTCGCTGCTATCTTTAGATGGAAACTTCACCATATGGATGTAAAGACAGCTTTCCTTAATGGAAAAGTTGAAGAAGAAGTCTACATTGAGCAACCAGAAGGTTTTGTGACTCATGGGATGGAATCTCATGTGTGTAAGCCGAAGAAAGTATTGTATGGGCTGAAATAGGCTCCAAGGGTTTCGTATGCAAGGATTGATGGTTACCTTCATAGCTTGGGTTTCTCCAAGAGTGTTGATGACTCCAACCTGTAATTCAAGGTTGTTCAAAACCATCCCTTGATCTTGGTTTTATATGTGGATGGCTTGTTCCTAATTGGAGAGGAACAACTGATAGATCAGTGCAAGAGGGAGCTCTCTTCGGAATTTGAGATGAAGGATCTGGGTCTTATGCACTACTTTCTTGGTATAGAGGTCTAGCAAAAGCCAAAAGAGATCTTCCTTTCACATGGGAAGTATGCAGTTGATATATTGCAAAGATTTGGGATGCAAGATTGCAAGCCCATGAGCACAAATCAACTTCTTGCTCAAAGACAGTGGATCCTACTCGGTGTCGTGTGCTTATTGGATCCTTCATATATCTAGTGCATACTAGACCGGATATTTGTTATGCAGTGAGTGTATTGAGTCTAAGCCTAAGCGCATACATTGGATAGCTGCTAAACATGTGCTTAGATATTTGTGAGGCGCTATTGCTTTTGGGCTCAGATACACTTCCAACAGTGGAGTGCTCTTACTTGGTTATGCTGACTCTGATTGGGAAGGCAATGCAATGGACCGAAAAAGCACATCCGAGTATTGATTCAATATGGGATCAGCCATGATCTCTTCGTTCAGTAGGAAACATGGTTCCATATTTCTGAGCACAGCAAAAGCTGAATATATTGTTGCTAGTGATGCCTGCACATAAGCAATCTGGATTAGGAAGCTACTCTCTGATTTGTTCAAAGGAAAGCTTGAGCCAACTGTTATCCATTGTGATAACTAGAGTTGCATGAAGCTTTATGAGAATCAAGTGTTTCATGACATATCGTAACACAATGAGATGATGTGTCACTTCATCAAAAACATGGTCCAAAGAGGTGCCATGAGACTTCAGTACATCCGTACAAACGAGCAGATTGTCGATGTGTTAACCAAGCCTCTATCATTGACAAAGTTTGTGTACTTCCAATACAAGCTTAGTATTGCAGAGAATGCCTCCCTCGCTAAGAGGGAGTGTTGTTTTTTAGAAGCATCAAGAGCCATTCTCTAAGAGAATGGAGGACCTGGTTAAGGCCCAGGGGATTGATCAACATTCAGTGTGGAACTGAAGCTCAACCTGAGGCTGAGAACCATTCTCCAAGAGAATGGAGGACCTGGTCAAGGACCAAGGGGTTAATCAACATAATTCAGTTTGGGATTGAAGCTCAACCTGGAGCTCAAAGCCATTCTTTAAGAATGGAGGCACTTGGTCAATTACTAAGATGTTGACTTCGGTCAACCTTCAGCCTGGGGCTAAAGAACCTGGTCAGGGACCAAGACATTGAAGTCCTAGATTGGATCTAGGCAAGTGATTTTCTCCTCTCCATGGTTAGTGGGTTATGGGACCTTCTCAATGTTAAATTTCCATATGCTTAGCTAAGACATTAGTATTTCATTTCATTTTTCATAACAAAAGCATATAAACAGGATCATTGAAAGATAGACAAGCACAACCATACAAAAGGAACACAAAGATTTATCCTGGGAAAACCCTAAAGGGAAGAACCCAGCAAAAGCTTCCTCAATATAGATGCCCCAAAAAGATAAAAGATAAAACCAGCAACAGATCAAAGCCTGATCCTCCTCCTTCTCCAACTACTTCTCTTCTCCACTAATGCGCTATACAAGTGAGAGTGTGTGTCACCCAAATGAGGAGCACTACACCTCTATTTATGTTCATCCGTTCACTTAAGTTAACTCATTTGACATGTAGGCTCAAGTTAAATCATGTAGGCTCGAGTTACACATGTAGGCTCAAGTAACCACACTGGGGTGCTGATGACCCACCTTTACAATTAGAGGGGACTACCTCATGACTCTTATTAGTTCTTCCGATTAGAAGCATCGGGGTACAATGTAATACAAGTGGTTCTCCCGGTAGGACCATCGGGGACCACAAAAGATACATATAGAATATTCTTCGAAGTTACAATATTTCAACACTCCCCCTTAACGAGAAGGGTATTCTACAGCAACATCAACAACAACAAGAGTAGAGATAGGGGACATCATCAACATCAGCAGGGTAACACATCTATAAATCATTGGAAGCTTTTCAACATCATGTAGTCTTCATCTTCAATCTTTAGTCTTCATCATCAACAACATCTTCGGTCTTTGATCAGCAACATCTTCAGCATTTTGATCTTTCAATGACATCTTTAGCACTTGGACCTTTCGATCAACAACATCTTCAGCACTTTGACTGTTCGATCAGCAACAACATCTTCAGCATTTTGACCTTTCGATCAGCAACATCTTCAGCACTTTGACTGTTCGATCAGCAACAACATCTTCAGCATTTTGACCTTTCGATCAGCAACATCTTCAGCACTTTGACTTTTTCGATCAGCAACAACATCTTCGGCATTTTGTCCTTTCGATCAACAACATCTTCAACATTTTGACTTTTCGATCAGCAACAACATCTTCAGCACCTTGACCTTTCGATCAGCAGCAACATCTTTAGTACTTTGATCTCTCGATCAGCAATATCATCATCAACACTTTGCCCTTTCGATCAGCAACAACATCATCATCATCATATTCTGATCTGTCGATCATAATCATCATCACATTCTGATCTTTCGATCAGAAACATCATCATCATACTCTGATCTTTTAATCGGAAACATCATCAACATAGAAATATCATCATCATACTCTGATCTTTCGATCAGAAACATCATCAACATACTCTGATCTTTTGATCAGAAACATCATCATCATCCTCTAATCTTTCGATCAGAAATATCATAATCATAGTGCGTCATCATCATACTCTGCTCTTTAGATCAGTACGTCATCATCATCATCAGCAACAACCTGCAATCCACAACTCAAAGACAAAAAGTCTTTGGATCATTTTTGGACTTAAAGTCCAGGGATGATACAATCCCACCACATTCTCGACAACCGAAGTCAACGGATACAATTACGGGATAATCACTCCCTATCCCTTTAGATCTTACGTCCAGGGATGATGCATTCCTGCCACATTCTCGAAAACCGAAGTCTTCGGATCACTTTAGGACTATGTCCAAGGATGATGCAATCCTACCACATTCTCGACGACCGAAGTCACCGGATACAATTATGGGATAATCACTCCCTATCACTTTAGGACTTGAGTCCAAGGATGATGCAATCCTACCACATTCTCGACGACCGAAGTCAACGGATACAATTACGGGATAATCACTCCCTATCACTTTAGATCTTACGTCCAAGGATGATGCAATCCTGCCACATTCTCGAAAACCGAAGTCTTCGGATCACTTTAGGACTATGTCCAGGGATGATACAATCCCACCACGTTCTCGAGGACCAAGGTCACCGGATCTATTGTAGACAGATGTCCCGGGATGATATAATCCCTCTTCATTCTCGAAGATCGAGGTCTCCAGATCACTTTAGGGCAAGTGCCCAGGGATGATACAATCCCACTGCAACATCACTACTCCCCCTTTCGGGGAATATCTTTTCGAACCACACCAAGCTTGTCTCGAAAGTGTTCGAACTCTACTCGAGGCAAAGGCTTCGTCAGTACATCATCATCATCTACATCTTCAGTATGTGAATACTGAACTATCACCATCTGTATCTCCAGTATGTGAATACGGAAAGCATCATCATCTATATCTTCAGTATAGAAATACCGAAAGCATCATCATCTCTATATTTAGTATAGAAATACGGAATCACCATCATTTATATCTACAGTATGTAAATACTGAAATATCATCTATATCTTCAATATGGGAATACTGAAATCATCATCATCTATATCTTCAGTATGGGAATACTAAAACATCATCATCTCTATATTCAGTATAGAATTACTAAATCGCCATCATCTACATCTACAGTATCATTATCTTCATCTTATCTTGTATGTAGAAATATCGGATTTCTACGTGTTACGTCGGAACAGAAGGTTCTTTGTCATCACAACTGTGGTTATCACATAGAATCATTGTTGAGTCCATCTTCAGGTCAAAGAGACCTGATATCAGCTTCTGAAGCCATATGGCTTCACAACTTAGTAGAGCAATTTGTTATGTATTCTGCTTCAACCGTGCTAAGGGAAGCACTGGACTGTTTCCTGCTAAACCATGAACTCATAGCAGACCTCAAACAAAAGCATATACCTGATGTGCTTTTCCTGTCTGAGATACTTCTAGCCCAATCTGCATCTGTGTAGCCATACAATCTATTCTCATGGCTACCATCATAGTATAGACCAAAGTCTATAGTCCCTTTCAGATATCTCATCACATGTTTTGCAACTACTAGGTGAACCCGTCTTGGTTGAACAAGATATTGACTTAAGGTGTTCACAGCAAAACAAATGTTTGGTCTGGTATTTGTTAAGTACATCAATGACCCAATGATCTGTCTGTAGTGAGTCACATCCACTGACTCTAATGAGTCATCAGCTAACAGCTTCAGGTTGGAGTCCATGGGTGTGGCCATGACTTTGTATTTCAACATATTGCATCTCTTCAATATCTCTACCACGTACTTTCCCTGGTTGAGAAAGGTTCCTTCTGAACTTTGCCATACTTCCAGACCTAGGAAATAATGCATTAACCCAAGGTCTTTCATCTCAAATTCTTCTGCTAGTTTCTTCTTGCTTTCCATGATCCGTTTCTCATTCCTTGTCAAGAATAAGTCATCCACATATAGTAATAGAATGACAGGTACATCTTCTACAACCTTATAGGAAAGGTTAGGATCGACTTTACTCTTGGCAAAGCCCATGC
>LPNX010113765.1:80009-207514 GCA_001517045.1 Pseudotsuga menziesii
CCTGATCCTCCTCCTCCTCCAGCTACTTCTCTTCTCCACTAATGCGCTATACAAGTGAGAGTGTGTGTCACCCAAATGAGGAGCACTACACCTCTATTTATATTCATCCGTTCACTTAAGTTAACTCATTTGACATGTAGGCTCGAGTTAAATCATGTAGGCTCAAGTAACCACACTGGGGTGCTGATGACCCACCTTTACAATTAGAGGGGACTACCTCATGACTCTTATTAGTTCTTCCGATCAGGAGCATCGGGGTACAATGTAATACAAGTGGTTCTCCCGGTAGGACCATCGGGGACCACAAAAGATACATATAGAATATTCTTCGAAGTTACAATATTTCAACACTCAAGGGCCTAGCCACCCCTTGTTGAAGTACCTAGCACATGACCTTGGTATCAATGACGAGAACGAGATAAACAATGAATATTCCTTATTTATGATGATGTACTTTGAGTTAGCATGTGTAAATCATGAAGACTAAGAAGAATGCTTGAGATGATTAGTTGTGGTCATGGAACCCCCCTTGAAGGACCAAGAAACCCAATGAAGGTTCAAGTACCCCTAATGATGGTCCAAGAGCCCACCAATAAAGGACCAAGAACCCACTAAAGGTTAAAAAGATCAAAAGATTGAAAGTTCAAGAAGTCAAAAGACCTCAAAAGTCAAAAGACTAAAAAGATTAAAAGCCCCTAAAAGTGGCTTCCTTAACTTTATGGATTTGTCTCTCATTAATGGACTATAAATAAAGAAGCTCTCATTTGTTCAACACACATTCAAGACATCTTCATCTCTGATCAAAAAGACAATTTCTTGGGCATTATCTGTTGTTCTCTTCTCTCTCTCACACACATGTGGACTGGATCTGATGCAGTCGTCCTTAACTACCGAGAACACCCCGGAATCCTGTAGCTTCCAAGACACAGGTTAAAACAGAGAAACAAAACACAATTTAAATCGGCAGGAACAAGATCATTCAAACAGTACACCAGATAGAGGGCAGACTCACTTCAAGCCTACACCGACATTTTTATTTTGATTAAAAAAACTCAACTACAGAATCCAGAAACAAGCCCATGCTCTCAGACACCAAAGAGGACACGCAGGCCCATCAACAATAACAGCAAAAAGACAGGACACGCAGGCCCATCAACAATAACAGCAAAAAGACAGGACACGCAGGCCCATCAACAATAACAGAAAAAAGACAGGACTCGCAGGCCCATACACAAAGTAACCGAGAAGAAGCAATACACTCGGCTCTTAAAACAGGGCACGCAGATCTCCATTCCTTTGTCCTTTTTTTTGGAATACCGCTGCCTCCCAGCAACTAAAACCTCCCACTAAAACAGAGACAGAAACATGCTAAAAAACAATGACCGCCAACCTCCTGAAAATAGAAAAAAAAACGATTGATCTTTTCCCAGGCCTAGCCTTTTTACTCTCAATATTTTTGCCCAAAGCCAGATCCTAAAAAGGCGTAGTCGTGTCCATTCATGCCTTTTTGAACGCGGAGTGCTACCGCCAGTCACGGATCGAAACAGCCGTTTTGTTTTCGAATCCTATGCTCCGCAACATCCTCCTCTTCTTTTAAAATTTCAGAACCCCATGGTTCCAGGTCACCTGCTGTAACCTCTCGACTGTGCTTGAGTAACTCTGCTTCCGTGATCCAAGAGTTGTAGGAATCAGGCAGTCCTTCCCACTTAACTAGGTATAACTTATAAGCCTTGGAGCGTGTTGCGGCTAGTTTCGTGTCTAACACACGTTCAATTTTTTCTCTCCTTTTCTTGGGTAAAAGTTTGCTCCAATCCTCCCCTTTGTCATGCTGATCATTAATTGACTGGTCTTCATTGGCCTCTTTGTTGGACTCAGTCGGCAGTGAGTAGAGATCAGCCACGTTGAAAACAGGACTAATGTCTAATTCTTCTGGTAGGTCCATTAGGTAAGCGTTGTCATTTATTCTTCTCTTAATTTTACAAGGACCAAATTTCCTGGGTTTCAGTTTGTTGTAGGTTCCCTTGGGGTACCTTTTCTTGCTCAAATGTACCATGACCATTTCTCCTTCCTGAAAGACCTTCCTCCTCCTATGCGGGTCAGTATCTTCCTTGTATTGATCAGTCATTGACTGTAACTTCTGCTGGACCTATTGATGTATTCCTTGAATATTTTCCACAAAGTCTGTAGCATCCCTGCTGAGATAGGGATCGGTAGGCAAGTCCACTAGGTCAGCAACTCCTTTGGGATTTGCTCCATAAACAATTTGAAACGTCGATTTGCCTATTGACCGGTTGATGCTTGAATTATAGGCAAATTCTGCTTGTGGTAAAAGACCAAATCCCACTGGCGAGGTTTGTCACCTACTAAACAACGCAGTAGGTTCCCCAAGCTCCTATTGACGACCTCGGTTTGACCATCAGTCTGGGGATGGTAGGCAGAGTTGAATTGCAATCTGCTGTCCAATTTTCTCCACAATACTCTCCAAAAGTGGCCTAAGAATTTGGTGTCCCGATCACTCGTTATAGTTTTTGGAAGCCCGTGTAAATGAACAATTTCCTTAAAAAACAGTTGTGCTATTTGACTAGCATCATTTGGCTTTTTACATGGTAAGAAATGGGCCATCTTGGAAAACCTGTCTACCACTACAAACACTGAGTCGTGACCCCTTTGGGTACGTGGCAGTCCCAAAACAAAATCCATGGAAATATCCGTCCATGGTTCCTTCGGGACAGGTAGAGGCATGTACAGGCCTGTATTTTGCTGTCCTCCTTTCACTGTTTGGCAAACTCTAAAGCAGCAACAAATCTGCTCACGTCCCTCCTGATATTAGGCCAAAAGAATTTTTCGTTTACTAGTTAGAAGGTTTTATCCCTTCCAAAGTGTCCAGCCAACCCATTTGAGTGCATTTCTCTCACAAGTTTTTCTTGTCGAGATCCAAAAAGAATGCACAGTTGGGAACCTTTAAAAAAAAATCCATCCAACAAACGGAACTCCTTAATTGAATGTGAATCAGCTTGTCCTTGCCCACTCAGAATTGCAATAATTTGGCCAAAATAGGGATCACTAGAGTATTCTGTTTTCATTTCTTCAAACCCAATGAGCACATTACTCATTACTACCAGTAGATGTCGCCTCCTACTCAAAGCATCTGCCACCACATTTGTCTTACCACTTCTATGTTGCACAACAAAAGTGTAAGCCTGCAAGAAAGACGCCCATTTGGCATGTTTGTGGGACAACTTACTCTGGGAATTGATGTATTTCAATGCTTGGTTATCAGTCACCAGGATGAACTCTCTATGCAGAAGGTAATGTCTCCGATATTTCAAGGCTTGGACTGCTGCATAGAACTCTTTATCGTAAGTGCTATACTTCTGTTTAGATTCATTTAGTTTTTCCCTGAAGAATGCTATAGGTCGGCCTTCTTGGCTTAAAACCCCTCCAATGGCAACCCCAGAAGCATCACATTCTACTGTAAAAAGTTTGTCAAAGTCTGGTAGGGTGAGAATAGGAGCCTCAGTAACTCTTTTCTTGAGCTGTTCAAAACTTACTGTAGCAGCCTTGGTCCAATTAAATTTGTTTCCTCTGGGGCAGTCAGTCAAAGGAGCGCTTATACCACTGAAATTTCTAATGAATCTTTTATAAAAGTTTACTAACCCATGAAAACTCTTCACGTCAGTAATATTTTGGAGGATTGGCCACTCAAGGATGACCTTGACCTTTTCAAGATCCATGCTCAACCCATTTGCTGAAATTACACTGCCCAAAAATATTAATTTATCCTTGCAGAACTCGCTCTTTTCAGGGTTGATAAACAATCTCTCAGTTTGAAGGATGTCAAGTATTACCTTCAAATGCTCTAAATGTTCCTCCATAGTCTTACTAAAAACCAGAATATCATCAAAGTAGATTATTATAAATTTCCCAATGTGTGATCTAAATACCTGGTTCATAGTTCACATGAAGGTAGCCAGGGCATTGGATAGACCAAACGGCATCACCAACCATTCGAATAAGCCGTCTTATCTGATGCAGTCGTCCTTAACTGCCGAGAACACCCCGGAATCCTGTAGCTTCCTAGACACAGGTTAAAACAGAGAAACAAAACACAGTTTAAACCGGCAGGAACAAGATCATTCAAACAGTACACCAGATAGAGGGACAGACTCACTTCAAGCCTACACCGGCATTTTTATTTTGAATAAAAAAACTCAACTACAGAAACCAGAAACGAGCCCATGCTCTCAGACACCAAAGAGGACACGCAGGCCCATCAACAATAACAGCAAAAAGACAGGACACGCAGGCCCATCAACAATAACAGAAAAGAGACAGGACTCGCAGGCCCATACACAAAGTAACCGAGAAGAAGCAATACACTCGGCTGCTAAAACAGGGCACGCAGATCTCCATTCCTTTGTCTTTTTTTTGGAATACCGCTGCCTCCCAGCAACTAAAACCTCCCCCTAAAACAGTGACAGAAACATGCTAAAAAACAGTGACCGCCAACCTCCTGAAAATAGAAAAAAAAACTGTTGATCTTTTCCCAGGCCCAGCCTTTTTACTCTCAACATTTTTGCCCAAAGCCAGATCCGAAAAAGGTGCAGTCGTGTCCAGTCATGCCTATTTGAACGCGGAGTGCTACCGCCAGTCACGGATCGAAACAGCCGTTCTGTTTTCGAATCCTATGCTCCGCATCAGGATCAGTTCTTCAAGACAGCCGCAGGCCCTGCTAGCCCTCTCTCCACTGAGCCAAGCCTTGTTAAGGCCTTTTCTCAGCAGCCGTGCCTTAGCTGGGGCCTTCTTTCAGCAGCCAAGACCTGTTTAGGGCTTCCTCTCTCAGCCGCAGATGAGATCAGTGATCAGGAAGCGGGCTGAGTTCTTCTAGGACCTGTTCCAGGCAGGCCGAGCCCTGTTAAGGCTTGGGAAAGGCATCAGGCAGCCTTGTAAAGGCTGATACTCAGGCACCAAGCCTGCTGGGTATCAAATCAGTCAACAGCAGTTTCAAAACAGTCAATGGCCTAGTCAACAGCAACTTCAGCAGTCAACGGCGGCCACAGATTTCTCATTTTTGGTCAACAGTAAACTCAATTCAACAATGGGCATGGTTAGGGTTTGATGACAGCGGCCATATTGCACAGTTTTCATCTACAGGCATTTTTTCTTGGTATGTGCCCTAGAGGCTAGACTGATGTAAAAGTCTGCTCTTTATATCTCTTCTAAAGGAAGAATTATTCATTGATTGGGGTTTTATTCCTTGAAAGGTTTCCCTGTGAAGAATTTCTTTGTGTTACTGTGTATGATTTTTTTGTGGATGATTATTTACTACTGTTACAGAACTCAGAAATTTAATATTAGAAGTCTGCAAACTTTTTAGAAGACTGTTACTGCTATCAAATTCATACCTATGTTAAAATTTAACAATACAAAGACTACTTGTATATATTTTTGTAAATCTTAGGGCCTTGCATAATTTACTACACTTTCTTGATATGTATCCCTTCCACTATTTATGAAGATTGTAGATTGCAGAGGTGGTACTCAATAAACTAGCTATTCGAGGGCTGGTCATTGGTCTAAGACTATGAGCATAATGCATTATGAGATTATATGCATCCTGCGAACTAGTTTAGCATCAACAAGCTATGGAAATATCTATTTTAATTTTTTATAATTTTCTACATCTCATAGTTGAGAAATACTCTTATGATATTCCTAAAAGTAGAAGATGGATCACAATCATGTGCTATGTGAAGTTGGATTCTATTTGTTTGAAGGGCATATCTCTAAAAATTTATATCAATGAAGAGGAATACGTCATATTAGTAAATCCTTAAAATGTTCATCTCGAACATCCTACCGCTGGAAGAATACATCAAGTTAAAGGTCCTCTCATGCAAATGCTTCACTAAACCAAATACAATTATGCCTTCCAACTTTTGCAAGAACTATACGTCCTTTGACTTGTGTGAATTTATTGTTTTCAATAGTTTTCTAAGATATTATCTATGTTATTATCAGCATTATTACTAATACCTGCATCCCATAGGCACATGCAAATCATATGATTATCTTGCCATCTATTAATGCAGCGGATAAATTAAGTATGTTTCATTTTTAAATTTTTTCAATCCTACAAGGGTCAATGATGAAAACTTGAAAGAATACATACATAAAGGAAACCTACACAAAAGAAAATTCTTATCTTAAAAAATAACAATTGCCCTGTTGAATCCAAACAAAATGCAAACTTTATTCTTGTGTGACATCTTGATCTCATACATAAAAAAATATATATATACAACAATGATAATGTAACAACTTAATTACGTATACTCTTTCGTACTCATATGAACGAATGCGCATATATATATCAACTTAATTATGTATACTCTTTCATACTCATTCATATATATATATATATATATATATATATATCATTCATATATATATATATATATATATATATATATATATATTCATCTGAGTACGAAAGAGTATACATAATTAAGTTGTTACTTGTTACATTATCATTGTTGTTATTAGATCTCTTTCTAAATACCATGTAATTTATTTGTATAACTAAACTTGTCTAAATTTAAAAGAGATATAAACTAAAAAGCACTATTTTAATATAAACATTGTTATAATAAACATTGTGATTAAACCCTCATACCCTTATGATATAAACATTGTGATTGAAGGTTGAAATAACATGGATACAGAAACTACTGTTATAATTTCAAAAGTCCATTTTCAAAAGCTCATAAGTATTCTATCTCCAAGGATATTGAAATGCTCTATGTTGTATCGAATTTAGTAATAAAGTTTAAGACTTTCCAGATGAAGATTGAAATACTCTAGACTTACAACCAGCTTCTTAAAAATGTTTAAAATTTCCAGATGGTTATGGGAATCTCAAACGCAAAGGCATACTTACCCGGACTCACAACTAGATATTGATATCTGGCCTCGGTTGAAACGCTGTGATTATCGTATAGGATGGCGGGTCATCGTAACAGAACCGTCCTCGTTCTTCGCCTAAAATGGAATTGGGAAGCCGAGTCCATGTATTTTTACTTAAACAATAAACAATCACCTGCACAACCAGTCCAGGTCTGACGTTATATGCGAAGCACACACAATCCCCCACCATTGTGCACCCGTATGGCCCGTGAAGATTAAACGAACGGCGTCTGGCATTCTCGCACATAGACGGAGGCATCCTTGCAATCTCCTTCCACCCTGATGAGGAGGAGGAGGAGCCGTCTACCATCACTTTTTCAAACTCCCAAATAATCACCTCCTCCAAAACCCCCACCGCTGTACCTTTGATTATGCCCGCCACCAATAGAATCCTCGACGCGAAGGAGAAGAGGCTAGGCTTAATCGGGCAGCTCGAGAACTTCCGTGGCAACGGCTGGAAAAAGCAAGTTCCCTCTCCCATCCTGAAACCCATAATGCTTGGCCTCCCAGGTTTGACGGTCAAACAGTAGAAGGAACCCTGGGAGAAAACCATCCTCGCATCCGTTATCAGCGATTGCCTTGAAAACACATCGTGTCCCGACCACAATGACCCTAATACCCCCATTAACCGCAGACCCTGGGGCAGGTGTCCTGCAATGGTCCATGATTTTTTAGAAGAATCATAGATTTCCACCGTATATTGAGGGGTCACCATAACCACTTTATATGTTTCTGGACTGTCCGCCTCTCCTCCGACGATGCCTGTGAGGATACACGAAGAAAAGGGTATGGCGGGGTGAAGTTCAAAGGACGTTCTTGTTAGAGAATTGCAGATGGTAAAGGACATCCAAAGTGAAGAACCAGTGTTATGAAAAGGGATCCTCAACGAGAACAGGCCAATTGCCGATCCGCTGCAATTAACTCCAGCGGCAAGTGGCCAACATCCTCCTCCTGAGTATTTATCTATGACAAAGGAAAAGGAGAGGCGAGAGGTCTCTTTCCAGGTCCCTGTGAAGAAGCAGTAGACTAGCTTTGTGGATTCCAGATGGCTGCCCAGAACCAGCCATGGCATTTTGTTGGGAGGCGCCTCTGCCCATTTCTGAGTAATAAATTTAGTTGATGAAAGAAGGGCATTCCATTGCTTGCATACGATTCTAAATTTACAGACACATTCCACTGGTAACTGCGCCAAAATCTCCTCTTCATATCGTGGGGCAACTCACAGAACTTCTTGGACTGTTCCGTGATCAAATCCTTGGACTGTTCCGTGATCAAATCCATAGCCGATAACTCGCTAACTGTTTCGGCAAAGCCTCACCAATAGCCCAATAACTCGATAGAGTGAAAGGTACGATGGCCTTGAATGTTTTATTGAGAAGGTATGAACCATTTTTATAACATGATTATTATAATGTGTCTTGGGGCTATATCATTCTTGTCAAATATTATAGATTAGAGAAGTACAATGTGTTTTGAAACTATATCATGGAACAAAACAATAGGTTGTCAAATACCATGGATCGTAAAGCGTGGCTTTTCTTTTTGATGCTTTTATAATAAATGGGAGAGAGTCACATCTCTATTTAATGTTTTTATGTCTTACACATCCGAACTTAGACCATATGCCCCCTTAAAGTCGGATCACCATAGGGCTTGAGTAATTGTGATGTGAAGTTGTAAATGGAAGATCATGAGTTCAAATTCCCCATAGGTGCTTGCTTACCAAAAAAAAATTACATACATTCATTAAAATTAGTAAAGAAAAAGTGTAAATTAATAAGCTATTACATTATAATTGTTGCTATTAGATCTTTTTCTAGGTAACTTAACAATCTAAGCTACATACTACACGCGGTAACTATGTTGGGATAAGTAAAATTGTGTTGAATTTAAAAGAGATGCAACAAAAACTTAAGAGGGCAGCTTGGATTTTGGTGAAATTCAATTTTGGGATCTCTTTTGCCCAACTCTTGAGAGATTTCTTGAGCCGTCTCTATTTCTTCTCCCAGACATAGAATGGCGACCCTGTGACCGGATGAGACCAAGATTCAGCCACAATTTTTAAAAACTCAGTTTGCTTTGCCCACATTGGATTAAATCTGAACGGGATTGGTCCCAGGTTCATTTCTTTCACCATCTCAAGGAGGATAGGCTTGTGATCCAATCCTCCGAATGGCAGAATTTTAGAAGACAAATTCAGGCCCATCAGGAGAAAGGTGTCCTGGATCAGGAATCGATTGAGTCTGGCAGCTATGTGGCCAGGTCCGATCCTACTGTTATTCCATTTATATTTTCCAGATGTGGGCTTTATATCCATGAGGTCCCACTCCAAAATAGTCTCATCCACAATTTCTCTGATGGCATCTCTGACTAGTGAGCTCCCTCTTTTTTCATCTTGGCTTAGGGTGACATTCATGTCCCCTGCCAGAATTACATTTCCTTGCAAGTTACTTCTTTCCTCCTGGATGAGGTTCCAACAGTTATTTTTTTCAGCGTAAGAATTAGGAGCATAGATATTGAAGATTCTTACCAAATTGTTATTCTCAATTTTCCTCAGCAGGGTGAGGATCCACTGCGGGCTTTTCTTGATGTCAATAGCCTCATATTTCTTGGCATCCCACAGTGTTCCAATGCCTCTAAAGGCTCCCCTTGAGCTTATTGCAGCGCTGCCCTTTTTTTTCCAGAACTTTTTGCTTACATGGAGGAATACATCTTCCTCCATCTTGGTTTACTGGATCAGGAAGATGTCCGGTTGATGAAGAGAAGTTAGATCTAACATAGCTTCTTCCTTGATATTGCTACTGAGACCTCTGCAGTTTCAGGAAAGAACCCTCATTACTTACTTTTGGAGGAGGTAGGCATCCCTTTCAGGACATGCCCATGCCGGTGATTGTTTCTTGTGTTTTTCAACAACTTTTCCAAGGTTAACTGGGAACCTTGCAGCTTGTCCTTGTAGGTGGCTTGTTCCCGTACTTCTTTCTTGGATTTCCTTCCTTTGGTTTTAGTCAATCTTGGAGTAGTGAGTTCGATTTCCCCTTCCTCCTCCTCTTTTTCCTCCGTTTCGGATTCTTCCTCAGTTTTCTCCCGTCTTTCTTCTTCTTATGTCATTGGTGTTCCTTCTTCTTTCTCTTTTGATTGACCTGGAGGGGCTGGTTCGGAATCCTTACTATTTTCATTACTAGATTTCTCTTCCGCTTCATTGGGGTCATCCCTTATTTCAATAGTTTCTTTGGTTAGTGAGGTTGCCTGAGTTCTTTCTTTTGTAATGGCTCTTGCTTCTTTGTTTCCCTTGCCCTTCTTTAGATCCACTCCGACTTGATTTTTAGGCTTAGATCTATTCACCTTATGCCATCCTTCCGTCTTATCGTGCTGGATCTCGGATTTTTTAGGGTAGTTGAGCATGAAATGCCCGTATTCATGACATCCTCTGCATTTGAAGGGAAGTTGTTCGTAGTCAAGTTTTTGAAAGTGAGC
This sequence comes from Pseudotsuga menziesii, assembly GCA_001517045.1. Taxonomy (NCBI): domain Eukaryota; kingdom Viridiplantae; phylum Streptophyta; class Pinopsida; order Pinales; family Pinaceae; genus Pseudotsuga; species Pseudotsuga menziesii. The sequence continues at coordinate 90,450 of LPNX010113765.1, forward strand.
CTAGTTTCCCACAGTTAGTTTGATAGCTTCTGGCAGTCCAGCTTCAAGTTCAACCTCAACGCAGATTCGAGCACAAGCGTATTGGTCCTTTGGGCTGGCCATGTCAATGTAGTTCCCCAGGGCGTCCCCTATAGCATGGAGAGATTTAGGGTTCCAACAGTGCATGGGGAGATTTGGGAGTCTGACCCATAGTGGCACAACTTTGGGGGTGTCGGCTTCAGGATCGAAGTCCGGGGTCCATTCGTTAAGGTAGAGACCTTGTGACCCCATGAAGGAGGGCCCGTTCCTGAAAATTAATTCTTTATCTTCCTTGGATTCGAAGTCGAACAAGAAGTAGCCCCTTTCGACAGCGTAGGACGCAACATTTTTAGAGATCAGTGGCCTCCAGTTTCTTTGAACCCAGCTATCAATAGTTTTTGGCGAGGGCCAGAGCCCAGTGAATTGCCCGATCAGTGCTATGTCTGCCAGAGAGAGGGCTACCCGAATGGTTTCTTCCGGGGGGAGGGCAACTTCTGGCACAACTTCAATGAGTTTAACGAACTTCAGAGGTTCTCCTCGATTAGATCTCTTATTTTGAGTGGCTATTAACTAGTCGAAGGCAGCTGATCGGAGACTTAGCAGCGAACCACCGCCTAGCCCAGCCATCGGGCTACCCCTTCAGAGATCCGGGCCAGCCTCTCAACTCATGAGTCCAGGGAGAGGACAGAAGCCTCAGTTTCAACAATCGAATCAAACCAGGAACTAAAATTGAGGATCTCGGCCCAGGCTGCTAGATTCACCAGATCCGAGCTAGCTGGTCAACGAGGTCCTTCCTCGTGAGCAGGCTACGATCAGGCTCGTCGCATCCTCAAAAAACAAGTTTATCAGTGATCCCATCAGTTGAGTACTAGTTATGGTAAACAAGTTTCGTTAATTAAGGAATCAACTCCTTAATTTATGCAAGTGGTTGTTGAAGATGACACTGGTGGAGAAGCACTAGTTATGTTCAGTTACATTCAATTATGTTCAGTACATTTACATTCAGTTATGTTCAGTTAGATTTAGTTATGTTTCGTTACATTAAGTTCTATTCAATTACATTTAGTTATGTTCAGTTACACTCAGTTCCATTCAATTGCATGTAGTTCCATCTAGTTCAGTTCAATACAGTCAGTTAACAAATCAGTTAGAGTTAGTTAATTAATGGAAGGCGCATATCTTCTTGTGGGAAATAATTATGGAGTGCCAACTTGGCACCAAGTAAGTGATGGCACATATCTTCTAGTGGGAGATAATTATGGAGTGCCAGCTTGGCACCAGGTTAATGGGGGGTGAACGATTGAAGATGTATAAGTGTTCTAAGTGTTAATAAGTTATTGATGCATGCAACCATTCTATTTTTGTTGTATAACCTTGTTGACACTGTTATTTTGATAGGGGTTCACTTCGCACTGCTATCAACAACCATCGACATAGACTCCCTAAAAATCGACCCGAAAATGTTTTACCCTTTCTAGCAACCCCTGTAGGGAAGGTGCAGTCTCACCTGAGATGTTTGAGGGAGGGCTGCAGGAACCAAGTTTCTGCAGTGTGAAGAGGACTTCGCACTACCTCCTAACCAATCGCAACATCACCCAAAAATCCAGGATCGCAACAAATATGATGCAACCGCACACTTAACTAGATCTACTTATTATCATGGTTCACAATAAAATTAACCCATATTTAGATAAACAAAAACTACTATCATTATGACTCACACCCGCATAAACCCAAATTCAAATCGAGAAAGACATCTACATACATTAAGTTAAAAAGTACCGCGATACTTTGCATCATAACATTAAGGCAAAACCCCAGATGTAGCATAATCATTCATTAAATCATATTCATTAACTTATCATATCCATCGTAGAAACAATACATAAAATATTTTACCAAAATAGAATTCCTACTGGAAACATCTTCAGATGCTAGACATTACAACCCAAAAGATCAAAATACCGATCGAATTCAATTCATAAAGGAGAGTCTTCACGCAATCGATGCCAAAAATAGATCGTCACAAACAAAATCAGTCCTGAGTTCATAGATGATCTTTGATTTACAATTCTAACTCTAATTATAGGCTCATTAGGCCATTACAAAATGGTCCACTTAACCAATTCTCTAACTAACTCGACCAAAATGTCCTAATCTTGTAGGTTTCTTCCTTCGTCATGGTTGACTTTCATATTTGTTGACACCCTTCCTGTTGATGTTGGTACTGCACTTTGCGTGCTTCAACCCCTTGCCAATGGCCCCCCAACACAAACTTGTGGCTCGTCCTTGAGCCACCTCAACTGGAAGCAACTAGTGTGTTCAGCTTGGCCTTGAAGTCATCATATTCTACTCTAACTCGTTCAATGACTTCCTTTACCTTTTCCTTGAGTGTTGCGCACTCTTCCACTTCCTGCGTTGTCGGGTGTTCTTCACTCATTTGCTGCATTTTGCTCAATTATTCCTTGGTGTTCATGATCTCATCCATTGCCTTAAGTGCTAATAGATATGTTGTCCCCTGCAACTCATCCAAGTGCGTTGTCCTCCACTTGTGTCTAGCACATGCCTTGTTAACACGTTGTTGTATTTCCTTTAGCTTGGTTTCCTTGGTCACTTGCGCAAGTGGGGGCATCATTTTAAGTGATACCCTCAACGTTGTCAGTTGCACTTTTGCTTTTGTGAGTTGCACATACAATTGGTGAAACTGTCCGTCTTGGACTAAGCTACCCCAAAATTTTGTTATTTACTCTGCAATCGACTGTGCTACTTTCTTTGACTCTGCAATCGTTGTTGTGGCATCTTCGATTGCACTTATTCTTTCTGTTAACTTCTCTGGCAGTGTGCTAGGTATTGCTCTAGCTTGTAACTCTTCGTTTTCCTTTCGCATATCGGTGACAATATTCCCAGTCGCAATACTTTTGCCTCCGCAAACATTTCTGAGGTAATGTCCATAATCTCATCACACACCATGGAGAATGCTCTCTTTGGTCTGTACCTGTCGCAAATGCCTATTTTTTCATAGATGATTGCCTCCTTTTCCCCTTTTAGTTGTTGTATTTCCTCTTCCATGCTTTCTTTCCACATGCTGCCTAGACTAGACTAGTTGATCGTGGACTGTTGCTTTGTGATATCTGATTTCTTCGCTTGTCGGATTTGAACTCGTGTCAGCATGTGCATTGGGAGTTCGTTGAGTTTGAGACCAATCATGTCGAACCCCCTTTGCATAGCATCTGTGTCCTCATTCCCTGTTGTAACTGATTGCGGTATAATCTGTACCAACCGCACTTTCTTGCCAATGCCCACTTTGACTGCTCTTTGCAGCACACCATCTTATGGTATCTTCATCCCCAGTATTGCATTCGTCAGTGACTATAGTAGCCCTAAAACCCAATGAAAATATTTCGTGGTGTGTTGCATTACCTTCTCGTGACTCTCGGTGTTTGCCATAGTAATTTCCGCCAATAAAATTTTCACTTGTTCATCGAAGAGCCCTATGGTTCCGCTCCCCTCGCCTTGCTCAAATCGACGTTTCATGTGTGCTTATTCCTGTCGTTTCTCCAATTCTGATGATGTCGAAGTTGCTAAACATTCCTCATCTTATGAATCTTCTTCCTCTTCTGAGTCCTTCGATTTGTCCTGTTGTTTCGGGACATCTAGTGGTGGTCCAGTCCCTGGGTCTGATAGGTCTTCGTCACTTACCGAAACTTTCCATTTTGGGGGCCATTCTTCGATGATGGCATCCAACTCTTCATCCGTCAATTTGTACTATGTAGTAAGCCATTGGTGATCTAAATCTGCTTGTGCTTGAATATGTATGGTGTGGGGTCCCAATGCCAATCGTGAAATCCTCTAGTACTTGCTTGCGGCTTGGTTTGTGAGACGTGAGACCTTAACTGCTTCTTCGCGCAGTGCATCTAGGTACAGGTAAAACTGTATATTATTGTTCATTTGCTGCTCCTTGTCGTTGAGTGCCCACATATTTTTGTATCTGGCACCTCGACATATGTTGACAACGTCGACTTCCATCCCTTGATAATGTGTCGGTTCCATCCAACCGACCAACGCGATGAGTATTAGTAGCCAAGAAAAGGTGAATGGCTTACCAACCTCTTGTGCTAATACGACGTCCTCCATCAATTAATTTAGCAAGAACAGGGACCAATTCATCTGTACGTTGGTTGCGCACTACTCCACAGATGCAATAACCCCCAACATGCACTGATTCGAGTGGTTCTTTTGTGCTAACTTGACTGCTAGTATCTTTATTGCTACTCGTACTACATGGTCATTAATGGTGTCGATTACATACACCCTTTTATCTTTTATCATTCCATATTTATTTTGCAGCTTCGTCGCCAACTTCTTATCGTTATCCTTTCCTCGAAAGTGTTGTGACGGGTCGACCCCTGCCTTAGGTAGACCGATGATTTGAGATATCAAATCGACTATGACGGGGACCTTTGTCCCTAGCCACAAATACCCGCCATGAAAACATGTCAACAACTGCTTGACATGCGCATTAACCTCTGTAGATCGATCTAAATACGGCATGTGGATGATCTTGCATTTCTTCTTCGATTGGTGCTCACGCAATTGGGGTTTCTTGCATGCTTGTACTTGAAATGAGTTGCATTTTTAATTCTCCAACATCGTTCTTCATGCCTACACTCCTTACAGCGCTAATTCTTCCTCTCTTAGCTCTGTTCCTTCTTTTCGACTCACACAATTGGTTGAACCATGCCTCTCGTTCTAATTTTATAGCCTCTGAGCCTTCTGTGTGAGGGATTTGCAGCATCATCACTAAATCTTCATCGATTGACTAGATATTTTGTTGATTCTTCATATCCAATGCACGCCTTGGTCCTTAATTGCAAATCTTTCCAACTTGTGTCGTCGCCTGCGTGGTGTAATTGCTTCATTTATTGCCCGAAGTGACTCGTTCGTGTTTTGTACGGTATCTCAAACCTTGTCACGGTTCAAATTCTTTAGTCTCTCTTTCTCATGTCGACTCCCATTTACTAATTTTGGTAGAAGCACTCCGTCTAACTACTACAACTGTACCGCACCCTCGTTGATAATGAAATGTATGATGTAGGGACCTAACCAATGCATCTAGAGCTTACCTGGGTGCTTCGTGAACTTGTTGTTGTAGAGGAGAACCATATCCCCGCATTGGAAGTGCTTCGTCTTGATATGACGATCATGCCATGCCTTCTGTCGATCCTTTTCCACTTGTTGATGAAAGCCTGTGATGAAGCGATCCTCTTCAAGGTGTACTAATTGTGTCAGTCTTTCCTCAATTTCTCTTTCGTCACTCATTACTGTTATGGCTGCTATGCGTAGACCGGGGACAATATATTCCATCGGCATTACCACTTCTTATCCATCAACTAGCTTGTGTTGAATTATTATAACTTCAAAGAATATTCTAAATGTATTTTATTGGTCCTTGATGTTCTTATGGGGAGAATCATTTGTATTTCTTTGTACCCCGATGTTCCTATCGAGAGAATTACTAAGAGTCATGAGGAAGTCCCCTCTGTTGTAAGTCAGGTCATTAGTACCCTCCATAATATACTATTATATTATGTTAGCCCAGTTATGTCTACTCGAGCCTACATAACTGAGTTAAGTTTACTCGAGCCTACATAACTGGGCTAAATGTCAAGTGAACGAAAGAATATAAATAGAGTGAGGTGCCTCTCATTTGAGACACACACACTGTGTAGAGCATAAGAGAGAGAGAGAGAGAGAGAGAGAGAAAGAGTTGTAGCTGGAGAAGGAGGAGGATCAATTTTGGGTTTTACCTTTTATCTTTTGGGGCATCTATATCGAGGAAGTTGTTGCTGGGTTTTTCCCATTAGGGTTTTCCCAGGATAAATCTGTGTTGTTCTTGTGATACCGTTTCTTTCAGTGATCCTATCTATATGATTTTATGAAATGGAAATTAAATGCTGATAATCTAGCTTAGCATATGGAATTCTAACATGGTGTCAGAGCTACCTGAATATGACAGCTTTTACAAGGGAAAAGACCCTCTCTCTCTCTCCTCTACAATAAATTAGGGTTTCGGGAAAATTTTGAATTTTGGAAAACTGATTGCATGGAAAGTTGCGCCCTTTGAGAGCGCATCTATTGAGCCCTAGATCAAAATTTTTTAGTGGCTAGATCTCCAGGAATGTCAAGACCTAGTTTGACAACTGGCCTAGAAAACTACAGAACCATAAAACCACAAATAGCTGCAGCACTGAATCTCGCAAGTCAGATTTGAGAGGTGAAGACTTGAGATCTCTAGAAACCAAGCACACTAGTCAACTTGCCTTAGTCAAGCACATCTCTTGGTAAGTTCAGTTTCTCATTAGCAGAATTTCAATTTTTCGACGACTTTCTGACAAGATGGCCCCAAGCACTAAGATTGAGGACAAACTGGAAGGCATAGAGAATTTTCGAGCATGGAAATACCGGATTGGACTGATTCTCCAAGAGAATGATCATGATAAGTATATCAAAGATGAAGTTGCAGAACCTGAAGAAGTTGAAGCTAAGGAGAAGCACAAGAAGGATATGATTAGGGCACAAAGGATTATTGCTGACTCTATAAAGGATCACTTGATCCCTCGAGTGTCATCCAAGAAGACGAAATGCATGATGCCTTATCAAGAATGTATGAAGGAAGAAAGAAATATGAATCTAAGAGCTCAACTGAAAAGCACCAAGATGAGTCATGGAGAATCCATCCAAGACTACTTCACAACAGTCTCCCGGTTCAAGGAACAACTAGAAACCATTGGAGACAAATTTTATGAAGATGAGTTGGTTATGACTGCCCTCAATGGTCTCACTAGACCCTGGGAGTCATCCATCTAGATGATGTGTGCCAGGAAGGAAAGCTTGAAGTTTGATGTTGTATGGGAAGATTGTATTCAAGAGGAGACTAGAGTGGCAAACAGAGAAGCTCTACTGAAGGAAGATGATCAAGCCCTAGCTACTCATACCAAAAGAAGAAGAAGTCAACCTAACTTCAAGAAGAGAAACCATAAGGAGTCTCAACCTCCCAGAAGAATCCAAAGAACAAGAGAAAGTCCTCCAAGTAAGGACTACACCGGCTTTCAATGTTTTCATTGTTATAAGATAGGACAATTGCCAGAAATTGTCCTATGAAGAGACAAGAATATAAGAAGAGGATCTACAACAACAAAAGACATCATGCTCATCTAGCTGAATATGAGGATGAAGAAGAATAAGAGGAAGGGCCTCCAAGAAACAAGCAAGAGAAGAGGATGCAAAAGAGTATGTACTATTCTCTGCACTCTCTGGATCTATAACACCTGGAGAGGACATGTGGCTTATTGATAGTGGTGCGTCAAAGCACATGACGAGACAAAAGAAAAACTTGTCAAGACTTGAAGAAAAGAACTCTCCTCATAAAGTATCTCTAGGAGATGACTATCAATATCCGATCAAAGGAATTGGGGAAGCAAGCTACAAGCTTGATTCAGGAAATCCGTTGAAGATGAAAGAAGTATTGTATGTACCTGATCTAAAGAAGAGTCTACTTTCTATCTCAGCTTTAGATAAGAAAGGATTCAGAGTTGCATTCATAGATGGCCAAGTACTCATGTGGCCCAAAGGAAAGAAAATTGAAGATGTAGTTGTTATCGGTGAAGAAGAAGGAGGCTTGTATAAACTCAAGGGACATTCAGAAACAACCCTTGCTCATGAGTTTATTGACCCTAGTGAACTATGGCATAGAAGGCTTGCCCACATCAATTACAAGGCACTACCTCACGTGAACAAAGTAGTGACGGGACTACCAGACTTGAAAATCAAACATGAAGGCATTTGCAAGGGATGTGCGAAAAGGAAGAACATCAAGAACCCATTTCCGAAGAGTGAAACACAAACAAAAGGTACGTTGGAATTGATTCATTGAGACGTGTGTGGTCCAATGTCCTCCACATCTTTAAGTGGATTTGAATATTATATTATATTTATGGATGACTATTCAAGAAAGACTTGGATATACTTCTTGAAAGCAAAGAGTGATGTGTTTGAGAAATTCAAGGAATTCAAAGCCTTGATAGAGAATCTTTGAGACAAGAGAATCAAGACACTCCGATCAAACAATGGTAGAGAGTATACTTCAAAAGAGTTTGAAGCCTTCTATAAAGATGCTAGAATCAAGAGGGAACTAACCACTCCCTACAATCCTCGACATAATGGTGTTGCAGAAAGAAAGAAAAGAACCATTATGGAGGCAGTGAAGACAATGATATATGATCAAGATCTTCCAATGCATACATGGGAAGAAGTAGCAAGAACTGTTGTCTACATACAGAATATAATATCTCACAATGCTCTTGGATTCAAGACTCCAGAAGAGATGTTCACGGGAAAGAAGCCTGAGGTAAGTCACCTAAAAATATTTGGTTGTCCAGTATATATTCATATAACAAAAGAGAAAAGAACCAAGTTGGACCCTTATGGAAAGAAGGGGATATTTGTTGGATACTGTGATGTATCCAAGGCATTCAAAATTTACATTCCTGGATTCCATCACATGGAAATCGGTAGAGATGTAACATTCGATGAAGAAGCAGCTCTCAAGAGATCTAGAAAATGCCAACATGAAGATGTGTATGAGGAAGATGCACCACCCAGAAATGTAGAGACTACATTCCTCCCTCAAGATGAAGCTCCTGCAAAACATGATATGATAGAACCACAAGAACCTCCTACGATGGAGATATCATGAAAGAGAAAGCTTGCTTGGGCAAGAGAAATTATACAAGAAGCAGAAAGATATGGAGTTCCTGAAGGCTCCACAAGGGTAAGTAAGAATCCCAAGACATTTTCCAACTATGCAGCTTCGATGTGTGATCTTGTAGATCAAGAACCTGCAAACTACGAAGAACCCTATAGGTACCCACACCATCATAAGACAGAGCTTGAAATATTAATCCGTGATTTATTGAAGTATGGAGTGATTACAAAAAGTCGGAGTCCTTATGTTGCACCAGTAGTACTGGTACGAAAGAAGGATGGGTCATTTAGGCTATGCATCGATTATAGAGGACTAAACAAGATAACTATTAAAGACAAATTCCCCATTCCATTTATCGATGAAATGTTGGACGAACTGCATGGCGCAAGGTACTTTTCAAAATTAGACTTAAGGTCAGGATATTACCAAGTCAGAGTAAGGCTAGAAGATGTGGCGAAGACATCCTTCCGAACCCATGAAGGACATTACGAGTTTAAAGTAATGCCTTTTGGGCTAACTAACGCTCCAACGACATTTCAAGCAACCATGAATAACCTATTTCAACCATTCCTAAGGAAGTTTATATTAGTGTTTTTTGATGACATCCTTATATACAGTAAGACATGGAAGGACCATGTCACACACCTAGAACAAGTGCTCTCTATTTTAAAAGAAAATAAGTTCTACGCCAAGATGTCCAAATGCACGTTCGGTAAATAAGAAGTGAGCTACCTTGGGCACGTAATATTTAAAGAAGGAGTCAAGGCAGATCCAGAAAAAATCAAATCAATCACAGACTGGCCCAAACCTACCAACATCTCCAAGTTAAGGGGATTCCTCTGGCTAACTGGATACTACATAAGATTCATTAAAAATTATGTGCACAGAACCGCACCCTTATCCAACCTACTAAAAAAGAATGCATTCCAGTGGAGTGAAGAAGTGGAAACATGTTTTGAAGCCTTGAAAGGAATGATGTCCTCCACACCTATATTAGCTACCCCAGACTTCTCCAAACCATTCGTGATAGAATGTGACGCTTCAGGTTATGGTTTGGGAACAATACTAATGCAAGATGAACACTCGATAGCTTTTGAGAGCAGGAAATTAAACAAGAGAGAACAATTGAAGTCTACATATGATAAGGAAATGCTGACAATTATGTAGGCATTGGTAAAGTGGCGACAATACCTCCCAGGGAGAAAAATCATGATCCGCATAGACCACAATAGTCTTCAATACCTACTTCAACATAAAACATTGTCCACAGAACAACATAAGTGGATAGAAAAAATTGTTGCTTTCGACATGGAAATAATACACAAAAGGGGGAAGGAAAATGTAGTCGCAGATGCACTCTCCAGAAAAGATGAGGATATTACCTCTTACTCCATCTCAGTCGTAATTCCAGATTGGCTAGATGAAATACGAAGTGAATACGCCAAGGACCCATAAACACGCACTATAATTAACATTCCCAACCGTGACCCCAAGTTTGATTGGAAAAACGATATCCTTTGGTATAAGGGGAGGATTTATTTAAACTCAAACTCTAAGTTCAAGGTTAAGGCAATAAAGGAATCCCATGATTCACCGGCCGTGGGACATGTAGGATTCTTCAAATCTTATTATAATGTAAGAAGGTCATTTTTCTGGAAGGGAATGCAAAAAGATATCAGGCAATATGTGGCAGAATGCGACAAATGCCAAAGGAACACAAGCAAAAATATTTTAACCCCAGGGTTACTCCACCCCCTACACATTCCAGATCAGAAATGCGAAGAGATATCAATGGATTTCATCGATAGGTTACCTCCGTCAGAAGGAAGGGACAAGATCCTTGTAGTGGTCGATCAATTAACCAAAATTGCTCACTTCATGGTAATAAAAAAAACAGACATGGCAAAACAAATTGCAGATGTGTTTTGCAAAAATGTCTACAAATTACATGGCTTCCCAAAAGTCATCATCAACAACAAAGATGCAAAATTTAATGGAAAATTTTGGAGGGGATTTTTCAAACAAGTAGGCACCTCACTCAATATGAGCTCGGCTTACCATCCTCAAACAGATGGTCAGACTGAATTCATTAATAAATGCTTAGAAGCATATCTACGTTGTTTTGTAACAGATAAACAAAACCATTGGTCTCAATGGTTACACTTAGCAGAATGGTGGTACAATTCAACTTACCACACCTCCACAAAAATGACCCCTTTCCAAGCTTTATATGCCTATGAACCCCCAAATTGGAAGGAGTTAGTTCTGAACGACACTAATGTTCCAGAAGTAAGGAACCAACTAGAGAAATCTCAAAAAATGATTGAATTACTCAAAGATAACTTAATCATTGCACATAATCGCATGAGGCAACAAGCAGATCAACGCAGAACCGAAAGAGAATTTGAAGTAGGAGACTGGGTGTTCGTAAGACTCCAACATTATAAACAAGTATCCGTCAAAAGTGGAGGAAAACACAAGTTGGCCCCAAAGTTCTATGGATCATACCAGATTACCCAGAAGATTAGTTAAGTGGCGTATAAATTACGGTTACCTGATAAAAGTCGTATCCACAATGTCTTCCATGTATCATGTCTCAAAAAAATGTTGGGGAAACGTCAAGTAGTACAAACAATACTTCCTATGTTAGATTACAAAGGGAGGGTCATTTGGGAACCCGAGGCAATCATTGCAACCCGAGAAAGAAAACTCCATTCTCGAACACTCAAGGAATATCTTATTAGGTGGACGAATTTTCTAGATGAAAACGCATCATGGGAGACATAATAGTTTCGTCAACAATACCCGTCCTTACCCTTGCTTTGAGGACAAAGCATTCTAAAAGATGACGACAATGTTATTTATCTAATTAATTATAAACCATTGTTTTAAATATTAAATATAGAGTTAGTGAATTAACGTAGAGTCACACCAATTCATCAAGCGGTGTGTATTAACCTATAAAATGTTATCTCCATTATTGTAAAAAAAACATCATATATATCAATTATCATTTTCATTGTGGGTTAAAATGCGAATCATGTGGGTTTAGAAGTCTTTGTCTGCTTTCTCCATTATTGTAAAAAAGCATCACATATATCAATTATCATTTTCATTGTGGGTTAAAATGTGAATCATGTGGGTTTAGAAGTCTTTGTCTGCTTCAGTAGTTAACTAAATTAAATGAATACCAGGAAGGTAGATCAGAGTTAATGCCCAAGGAATATACAATGAAGTCTGATTGAGCTTATGGAGTGAATCAATGATGAGGGGCATCTTCTCTTGGTCTTGGATGCACTATGGATGCACTATCACTGATAAGGTGGATGTGCACTATACATGAGATCCCTTAGCACTGCAGAAATCATGGGAATATATGCAGTCTTATTTTTTGCCAATAACCACGTCAAACCCTTTAATTCACAATCTTTGTTGTACATCCTTCCAGTCTTGTCTGAGTAATTCCCATCCTTGCCTCGAGTGCCCTTGGCCTGCAAAATAATGAGAACTCTATGTGTAATGTAAAAAGAGAACGCAACAAATCTTGAAGTTAACATCGTACAATAAACTAAACTCAATTATTCTTGAAACACTACAATCAAACATGTATCTCTAAAATAAAAAATACCAAGAATGAACCTCTAGTCATTGAGATTTGAACCTCTAAGAATAGTTTTTTGTACTACTATAAAATTACCTTTTGTAGAGCCTTGATGGACTTTGTGCATCCCTGGTAAGAAGGGGTGGTGTGGCTGCTCTCCAAGAGCTCGAGTTGCAGAGAGGAGAGGGACTCAGGTGCATTGTGGTGGGTGGAGATATTGAAGTCATTATTCAAATAATAGTAGAATAAACAAAGATATTTTTATCATCATGTGGTAATCATATACAACAAGCTTTTGAAGAATCACGCCACAAATAATTGATGAGATTTGTTTCTAAAAAAAAGAGTATGAGATCTGTTTCCAATAAAAATGGCGGATTTGTTTTTAATAGTAAGTTTGAAATTTGTTTCCATTAGGAAGGGTAAGATTTGTTTTCAATAATAAGTTTGAGATTTGTTTCCAATAAGAATATGGAACAAAATTAGGTAAAAAGCAAAAAACTAAAACTTTCCTCTTTAACTTAGGAAGGATGAGATTTGTTTTCAATAAGAAGTTTGAGGTTTGTTTAGAATAGGAATTTGGAACTAAATTAAGTAAACAAAAAAAATGAAACTTTCATCTTAACTTATGGAAGTTTGCATGCATTTTATTTAGTTTTCCTCTATTTATTTAATCATTATTTTTATGGTATAACACCAATAAGTTTTTGAAAAAATTATAATAGAAATTAAAATAAATAAGTAAAATTTAAAAAATATGGAACTTGGAACATAGAACAAAACAAAAATTGAGATTTGTTTCTAATAGGAATATGGAACAAAATTAAGTTAAAAGTTAAAAGTGAAACTTTCCTCTTGGGCTTTGACATTTCTCAGGAACAATATGGGTTCCTCAAAAACCGCCAAATCATTGAACCCATTGGAATTGTTCCGGAATCACTCCACTCTATCAAATCCAAAAATCTCTGTGCTTTCATCCTCAAGCTCGAATTGATTAAAGCCTTTGATCGGGTCAACTGGACTTTTATCCGCCTCATACTGATTTAGATTGGAGCTCCCCTTAAGACTGGTCAACTGGATTTTGGGTTGTCTCTCCTCTGCTACCTTTGTTGTGTTGATCAATGGTACCCCCTCAAATTTTGTCCCTGCTTCTCGGGGTATCCGTCAAGGTTGTCCCCTATCACCCTTGCTTTTCATCCTAGTCATTGAAGGTCTCAGTCTTTTAATTACGGATGCTCAGAACCATGGACTTATCAGAGGGATCCAGATCTCTCCCTCTCTTGCTCTGATTCATCTTCTTTTTGTGGATGATGTTATACTAATGGGCACTGGTTCTCTTCAGGAATGGGTAGCATTCGATGTCATACTTGAAACCTTCTGTAAAGCTTCGGGAATGTCTATCAATCTGGAAAAATCTGTTCTCCTCCATAATAATATACCAACTTTGGAACTCTTGAACCTTTCCAGAGTCATCCCTTACAAAAAGATCCCCATCACTACTGGCTTCAATTATCTTGGGTTTTACATCAAACCCCTTGGATACAGATCTAGGGATTGGAACTGGCTAGTACAAAAATTTGAAAAAAAAATCAGTCTTTGTACCCACAAGCTGCTCTCACTAGGAGGCAGGCTGATTCTAGTGCAGTCCGTACTCTCCAGTATTCTGGTCTACTGGATGGGTCTCGCCCCTATACCAGTTTCTATTCTGCACAAGCTCAGGAGCATTACCTTCGCTTTCTTATGGGGATCCTTAGGAAATATTCGTAGATTTCACCTGGCATGCTGGTTTGATCTATCTTGGCCAAAGGAATTTGAAGGATGGGGAATAAAGAATCTCCATTGGTTCAGCATTGCCCTACGTCTCAAAAATTTCTGGAAAGTCCTCTTCAGCGACAGTATTTGGCATCGAGTCCTCACCATAAAATATCTAAAGCAGGCCTCTGTGGTTTCTTGGCTCCGAGAGAAAAAGTTCAGTACTCGTGGTGGTTCAGCTATATGGAGGGGGTTCATTCAGACAATCCCCTGGATGGGGTGTCATCTCGCATGGCGGGTTGGGAATGGCAATGATATCTTGATCGGAATTGATCTAGTGATAGGTAATCGTACCTCTCACCTCTTTCCTGATGGTTGAGATCTTATCAGGAAGACTTGGATATTAAAACACTTGCCCAAGCCCGCAATACCTTATCGAATGCCCATCACTACTAGTACTCGGCTGAAGAATTATACTTGGACGGTGAATGGAAAGAAGTATGGAACACGTTCACTAGAGATCTGGATCTTAATGGCATTCGTCTTTCATCTGATTCTAATTCGCTGATCTGGGATTATAATAAAAAAGATGGCATGATTTTTGCTAATAAAGTTTATGATTGCATTGTAAACTCCTCCAATCTGGCATTGGGCATCCGACTGTACAAATCGCTTTGGTCGGGACTCCTTCCTCGCAAAATTGGTTGTTTCTTCTGGCTGGTATTGAGAAACAAGGTACTCACCTGGGACAACTTCAGAAAAGAGGTAAATCTGGACCAGGTATCTGTCCTTTATGTTTTTCAAATGAAGAGACTGTTACTCACCTCTTATCTCGCTGTTCGGTATGGAAAAGTGTTATGGGGCTATTATGTGACCAACTTTAGCTGAATATTCCTCTTGAAGCTGATTCTATTACTGTTTTTTTGGATTTCTGGGCTTCCACATACCCACACAGCTTTGCTCTCTTCTATATCCCTCACCATATGATTTGGGATATTTGGAAAGCTCGTAATCGGGCTATTTTTGATGGGAGAAAGGTGACTGTCCTAGGCATATTTCATCATATTTTAAATGCTACTCAGTTGATTCCCTCTCGGCCTGTCATAAAGGACAGGAAAACAAAAATTGCTAGATAGATTGGACCAAGACCTTCTATGACTTTCCCATGTGGTTACTTTGATGGTGCTTCTACTTCTTCAGCAGCAGGTATTGGATATAGCTTGTTCCTTAATGAGAATCACCATCTGGATTTTGCGCTGGGGGTTGGATATGGTTCCAATACAAAGGCAGAACTTTTGGGCTTGTGGGCCCTTCTACACTCCCAAATGATGGGAATCCCTCCAGCCCAGGCCCCACATATATGGTGACTCACAGGTCATCATCAATTGGGTTAAGGGACACACTGCTCTCTCCCCACCATAACTTTTTCATTGGTTTAGGGAATCACAAAAGCTTATTTCAAGCTTCTAGGATCTCTCATTCAGTCACATCTATCGTGAACATAATTGGATTGCAGATCGTCTTTCAAAAACAACACTCACTCTCTCTCCAGGATTCGACTGTTTTTCTGAATTTATAGATGACCATTTGGTCACTTGTGACTCTTTCCAGCTCATTTGAGCTATGTTTTTGGGGACCTTCCTCCTCTAGTGGGTTTTTGCTCTGTTATTTCTGAGTGGCTCTTTTGGATCGCAGATCTGGTCCTTTTGGTTCACGATAGATAGGTCTGATTGAGGTTGATCATTTGCATGATGAGACATATTTCTGATGGGATCTACACTTACTATTGTATGCCATTCTCCCCGGCTGCGACTAGAAGTGATTTTCTCCCTGTTAGCTGTATCTCTTGTGATGTAACCCTTCTTGGGTGGGTGTTATCAATGCCCTTTGATTTCTAATAAGAATAACAAGGACAGGCTTTTTCTTCCTAAAAAAACAATCTCAGCAAGTAAAAAGCTTTGCATTTCAATATGTATGCGTTAACTTGGTCTTGGTTTGAGTATCAACTTGCAGATAACAGTTAGCAATGAATATTCGTGATGAATAACAAAAAACTAAACGCTATATATATTAACTCGCAAAACCAAGGGTAACCATTTGTTAGTTACCAAACAGTGATCGACTATGGATTTGATCACGAAACAGTCCAAAAAGTTCCGTGAGTTGCCCAACGATATCAAAGAGGAGATTTTGGCGCGGTTACCAGTGGCATATGTTGGTAAATTTAGGATCATAAGCAAGCAATGGAATGCCCTTCTTTCATCAACTAAATATATTACTCAAAGATGGGCAGAGGCGCCCCCAACAAAATGCCATGGCTGGTTTTGGGCAGCCATCTGGAATCCACAAAGCTTCTTCACAAGGGCCTGGAAAGAGACCTCTTGCCTATCCTTTTCCTTTGTCATAGATGAATACACACAAGGATGTTGGACAATGAATGGTGGAGTTAATTGTAGCGGATCGACAATTGGCCTGTTCTTGTTGAGGATCCCTTTTAATAAACCAAGTAGTTCACTTCGGGTGCCCTTTACCCTCCCCGCCATACCCTTTGGGTGCCCTTTACAGTGTATCCTCATAGGCATCGTCGGAGGAGAGGCGGACAGTCCAGAAACATATGAAGTGGTTATGGTGACCCCTCAATATACGGTGGAAATCTATGATTCTTCTAAAAAATCATGGACCATTGCAGGACACCTGCCATAGAGTCTGCAGTTAATGGGGTTATTAGGCAATCGCTTATAATGGATGCGAGGATGGTTTTCTCCCAGGGTTCCTTCTACTGTTTAATCGTCAAACCTGGGAGACCAAGCATTATGGGTTTCAGCATGGGAAAGGGAACTCGCTTTTTTCAGCCGTTGCCACCGAAGTTCTCGAGCTGCCCGATTAAGCCTAACCTCTTCTCCTGCGTGTCGAGGATTCTATTGGTGGCGGGCATAATCAAAGGTACAGCGGTGGGGGTTTTGGAGGAGGTGATTATTTGGGAGTTTGAAAAAGTGATGCTCCTCCTCCTCCTCATCAAGGTCAAGGTCAAGGTCAGGGTGGAAGGAGATTGGAAGGACGCCTCCATCTATGTGCGAGAATTCCAGACGCCGTTCGTTTAATCTTCGCGGGCCATACGGTGGCACAATGGTGGGGGATTGTGTGTGCTTCGCATTTAACGGCAGACTTGGACTGGTTGTGCAGGTGATTGTTTATTGTTTAAGTAAAAATACATGGACTTGACTACCCAATTCCATTTTAGCCGAAGACCGGGGACGGATCTGTTACGATGAACCACCATCCTATACGATAATCACAGCGTTTCAACCGAGGCCAGATATCAATATCTAGTTGTGAGTCCAGGTAAGTATGTGTTTGCCTTTGCCTTCCCCATAACCATATACAAATTTTAAACATTTTTAAGAAGCTGGTTGTAAGTCTAGAGCATTTCAATCTTCATCTCGAAAGCCTTAAACTTTATTTCTAAATTCGATACACCATGGAGCATTTCGATATTCTTGGAGATAGGATGCTCATGAGCTTTTGAAAATGGACTTTAGAAGTTATAACAGTGTTTAATCGTTAGTTTCTGTATCCATGTTATTTCAACCTTCAATCACAATGTTTATATCATAAGGTATAGGCATTGGGCGTGCTTTTGTTTATATATTAAACTAGTGCTTTTTTTAGTTTCCAGGCTCTTGCTGCATCTCTTTTAAATTTACACAGGTTTACTTATACAAATAAATTACATGGTATTTAGAAAGAGATGTAATAACAACAATGATAATGTAACAATGGTATTACTCATGTGAATGAATGCATATATATACATATAGATATACATACTTATGAGATGTCACACACGATTAAAGCTTGCATTTTGTTTGGATTCAATAAGGCAATTTTTATTTTTTAAGATATGAATTTTCTTTTGTGTAGGTTTCTTTTATGTATTTTTTCTAGTTTTCATCATTGATCCTTTTAGTATTGAAAAAATTGAAACATACTTAATTTATCTGTTGTATTTAATAGATAGCAAGATGATCATATGATTTGCATGTGCCTATGGGATGCAAGTATTAGTAGTAATGTTGATAATACCATAGATATTATTTGAAAACTATTGAAAACAATAAATTCACACAAGTCAAAGGACATATAGTTCTAGCAAAAGTTGGAAGTCATAATTGTATTTGGTTTACTTAGGCATTTGCATGAGAGGACCTTTAACTTGATGTATTCTTCCAGGAGTAGGATGTTCCAGCTGAACATTTGAAGGATTTACCAATATGACATATTCCTCTCCATTGATATAAAATTGGTCTTGGATACAAGAATGAAATTGACAAGTCTGGTCTTGGTAGATTTGAATATGATGCTTGAACAATGAGGTATGAAGTAATGGTATTTCTCAAAATTATGCCAAAGAAATAATCTTTAGAGGAATAGATCAAAAAGTTCCTCAAAGTACGAAGAATATTTTGGAAAGAAGCATCAACAAGATGGAATCCAACATTCAGGTATGAAGCTCCATTCAATGGTTATTGTTTTACTTGCAAGGGTTATGGACATAAAGCTCTCAACTACAAATTCCATAAAAGAAATACACAAAGTTTGAATGCTATAACTGTCATAAATTTGGACATACTGCAAGTAATTGTAGGACTCATGAACATGTAAAAAGGAGAATCCTATACAATGTGGAATGTTACTCATGTCACAAGTATGGACACATACCTCAAGATTGCAAAAGATGTCTGTCAAGAACTCCTACACAAGGACATACTAAGGTTTGGAGAAGGAAAGATCAACCCCAAACCAATGCAAACAAGTTGTTTACAGAGAAGAATGAACAAATGTGCATGATAGAAGAAAATACAAGTAAACTAGCATTTCTTCATCCAAGTAAAGAAGAGGATGTTGTAGTCAAGCAAAAGAGAGTTTGGAAAGCAAAATCAACAGATATATGTACTCATGAAGAACTAGAAGCCAACTTCAAGGAAATTTATGGGACACCAATGCATTATGAAGGAAAGAAGGAGGAGGTACAGGAGGTATTGGTTTCATCCTTTATGGTAGATGAGACAGAGGTGGATGCCAAAACAGGGCCCAATCCTTATATTCCTATGAATAAAAAAAGAAATAGGATACCCCCTGAATAAGGAAATCATAAGAATTACAAAGTGTTTGTAAGGCTATTTGGGAGTCTGGTAAACATATAAAGAGCCAACTATGCGAGATCTAATGATTTAGAGCAACTTGTGATGTTGTATAATAACAGATTATGGATAGTCCTTGAAGTGGTCCAATGCAGAGTTGAAAGAATCCTGCTAAACGAAACTTGGCATATGACAACTAGTGTTGAACATGCTTGTAGTAAGGACTAATTCTAGGTCATGTTTTTTACTTGAAAATAAATGTTGAAAGGCTAAAACAATGTTGTTTATGAACCATATTCTTGCAACCAAAAGAAGGTATTTTGTTAAAATTTTCGTAAGGTAGTATGAACAGTGGATTGTTATGAAATGTTTGATAAGTTACTTGACAAATTTTGTTATGCGTTCTTTTAAAAATACTCCTAAAGGTGTCAACATACTAATCCTTGAATGAGATGTGAAATGTCTCTCAGAGGATCTATAAGAAGAAAGAGGTCTATGTATTGTCATTGACCAACACAATTTCTTAATGAGTATTTCACTTATTGCCCAAACCATGACAGTATCTCCAATTCCATATTTAGATCCAGAATCTAATGAGACCAACTTACTTGAAGGAGTTAACTTTGCTTTCGGAGGATCTTGAATTCTTCCAATATTATTAGTCCCCATCGCAGGCAAAGACTATTGTTTTCATCTTTTTCTATTATTTTTTGCAAATATTTTTAATATTTTAAAATGTGTATAGTTACCTTTTATATTTTATTTATTTATTTTAATTTCTATTAGAGTTTTTTCAAAAGTTGATTGGTGCTATACCATAAAAACAAAAATTAAATAAATCGAGAGAAAATAAATAAAATCCATGCAAACTTCTATAAGTTAAGAGGAAAGTTTCATTTTTTGTTTTATACTAAATTTTGTTCCATATTTCTATTGGAAACAAATCTCAAATTTTTTTCCATGTTCTAGGTTCCATATTTTTTACATTTTACTTATTTATTTTAATTTTTATTAGAATTTTTTCAAAAGCTAATTGGTGCTATACCATAAAAATAAATATTAAATAAATAGAGGAAAACTAAATCAAATGCTTGCAAACTCCCATAAGTTAAGAGGAAAGTTTCATTTTTTTAATTTTACTTAATTTTGTTCCATATTCCTGTTGGAAACAAATCTCAAACTTCCTATTGAAAACAAATCTCATCCTTCCTAAGTTAAGGAGGAAAGTTTTAGTTTTTTGCCTTTTACCTAATTTTGCTCCATATTCTTATTGGAAACAAATCTCAAACTTATTATTGAAAACAAATCTCACCCTTCATATTGGAAACAAATCTCAAACTTACTATTGAAGACAAATCTCACCCTTCATATTGGAAACAAATCCCATACTTATTTTTAGAAACAAATCTCATCAATTATTTGTGGCATGATTCTTTAAAAGCTTGTTTTATATGATTACCACATGATTATAAAAATATGTTTGTTTATTACTACTATTATTTGAATAATTCCTTCAATATCTCCACCCACCATAATGCACCTGTGCCCCTCTCTGGAACTCGAGCCCCTGGAGAGAAACCACACCACCCCTTCTTACCAGGGATGCACAAAGTGCCTCAAGGCTCTCTAGAGCAACCACACTACTCCTTCCTACCAGGGATGCACAAAGTGCATCAAGGCTTTGCAAAAGCTAATTTTATAGTAGTACAAAAAGCTATTCTTAGAGGTTAAAATCTCAATGACTAGAGGTTCATTCTGGATATTTTTTTATTTTCAGAGATATGTTTGATTGTATTGTTTCAAGAATAGTTGAGTTGAGTTTATTGTATCGATGTTCAATTTCAAGATTTGTTGCATTGCTTTTTTACATTACACAGAGAGTTTGCATTGTTTTGCAGGTCAAGGGCACTCGAGGCAAGGATGAACATTACTCGACTAGGACCAAAAGGATGTACAACAAATATTGTGAATCAATGGGGTTTGACGTGGATATTGGCAAAACATATGATTGCATATATTCCCACTATTTCTGTAGTGCTAAGGGCTCTCATGTATAGTGCCCATCCACCTTATCAGTCACAGTGCATCCACTTGCATCCAAGACCAAGAGAAGATGCCCCTCATCGATGATTCACTTCATGAGCTCAATCAAAATTCATTGCATATTCCTTGGGCATTAACTTCAATCTACCTTCCTGGTATTCATTTAATTTAGTTAACTCACTTACTCCCTTCTCTTCCAGTTTTGCCGAAATCATGGACAATTGTGAATATGTGATGGGAAGAACTAAAATAGAAAACAATTTATCCTATGATTCACACCTAATTATTCAAAGTTTGTCAATTCAATTCATTGAAAAGTATTGTAGACCTCTGACGAAATAATAGATGTATCATGGGGTCACTCGCATTGGGCATCTCTCCTTGAATCTTACTAAAAAATATGGCTGAAATCACTTTTGTAGTCTTTGAATTTGTGGTTTTATTTATTGCAATGAATTTATAGTGATCATTATAATATAAAATTGCATTATGAAATGACAAAAAAATTAATTTTAATTTGAGACTAGTTTTTAGAGACATTTTTTAATAGTTTTTCGTCATAATGGAAGATGGGCAAAATGGCAAAAAGAACATATATGAACTCATTTGTGTTTTCTATGTCAGCTGAGGAAAATTCATTTTTATAGTGAATAATATTTGGACATATTTTTGAAAGACTTAGAAAATCTTGGACTTCAAATTTAGTTGGTTATAAGCAACATATGACCTAGTAACGTAGCTTGTATTTCAAATCCTATGATTGTCATATAAACATGTATGATTGTTGTTTTCTATGTCTTTTATTTTTATGCTTCCAATATTCTTTCAAATTTTTATTTTATTATTTTATTGTTTTCGATTTTTTCAATTAATTTTATAGAAGTTCACAAGTGCAAGTAAAGTTTTTGTTCTATTTTTAATTTTTTTCTATTTAATTTAATTTCCACACAGATTTTTTTGAACTTTGATTGGTGCTATACCATAAAAAATTAAGAATAAACAAATTCACACAAAATAAAAAAAGTTTCTATATTGATGCAAAGAAACATAGACATATCTGAAGAGGAAAGCTTTCCAACTTTTTTTATTTCATTCTTTTTTTTTTACTTATTGTCTATAAATAGCAGTTGCATTTTTTTCTTCTATTCTCTTCCAAGATTGGAAGCATTTAAATTAATTTCTTATTATTTTCATTGCATTAATTTTATGAAAGTACATTTAATATCTTAACATTTCTCAAGTATAGCAAAAGTTTTAGTTTATTTATTTATCTTAATTTCTATAAAAAAATATTTAAAACTTGATTGGTCCCATATCATGAAAATGAGAATTTAAAATATTGAACAAATATTAAAATAAAAAAATGTTTACTATCATTCATAAATAGAAACTTGAATATAAAAAAGGAAGTTAAATAATTTTCTTCTTTTTACTTGGTTCTATACCATAAAAATTAAGGATAAACAAATTCACAAGAAACAAAAGAGTTTCTATTATTAATGCAAAGAAACATAGACATTTTAAGAAAGTACATTTAGTTTATTTATCTTAATTTCTATAAAAATTTCTTCTTTGGTCCTCCTATACCAAGTTGTGGGACCAATCAAGTTTTAAAGAATATTTTATAGAAATTAAGATAAAGAAAATAAATAAATAAACTAAAACTTTTGTTACACTCTATAAATGTCAAGATATTAAATGTACTTTCTTAAAATTAATGCAATGAAAATAATACAAAATAATTTTAATGTTTCCAACCTTAAAGAGAATAAAAGAAAAATTGGCAAAAAACGCTGGGAGCTTTCCTCTTCCCATATGTCTATGTTTCTTTCCATTAATAATAATAATTTTTTTTTTTTTTTTGGTGAATTTGTTTATTCTTAATTTTTATGGGTATATAACCAAGTAAAAAGAAAAAAAACTATTCGACTTTCTTTTTTATTTTAAAGTTTCTATTTATGAATGATAATAAACATTTTTTATTTAAATTTTTGTTCAATTTTTTAAATTCTCATTTTCATGGTATGGGACCAATCAAGTTTTAAAGATTTTTTTATAGAAATTAAGATAAATAAAATAAATAAATAAACTTAAACTTTTGTTACATTTGAGAAATATTAAGATATTAACTGTAAAATAATAAAAAATAATTTCAATGTTTCCAATCTTGGAATAGAATAAAAGAAAAATTGGCATCTATAAACAATAAGTAAAATAAAGAATGAAATAAAAAAAACTCTAAAGCTTTCCTCTTTACATATGTCTATGTTTCCTTGCATTAGTAATATAAACTTTTTTGTTTTTAGTGAATTTGTTTATTCTTAATTTTTTATGGTATAGCACCAATTAAAGTTCAAAAAAATATCTATGAAAATTAAATTAAATAGAAAAAATTAAAAATAGAACAAAAATTTTAGTTGCACTTTATAAGTGTTGAAATATTAAATGTACTTGTATAAAATTAATTGAAAAAATGGAAAACAATAAAATAATAGAATTAAAATTTGAAAGAAAATTGGAGATATAAAAATAAAAGACATATAAAAACAACAATCATACATGTTTATGTGACAATCATAGGATTTGAAATACAAGATACGTTACTGGGTCATATGTTATTTGTAACCAACAAGATTTGAAATCCAAGATTTTCTAACTCTTTCAAAAATATGTTCAAATATATTCACTATAAAAATGAATTTTTCTCAGCTGACATAGAAAATAGAGGTCGATTCATATATGTTCTTTTTGCCATTCTGCCCATCTTCCATTCTGACATAAAACTATTAAAATTTGTTTGTAAAAAAACTAGTCTCAAATTAAAATTTCAATTTTAGTCATCTCAGAATGCAATTTTATATTATAATGATCACTCTAAATTCATTGCAATAAATAAAACCACAATTTCAAAAACTACAAAAAGTGATTTCAACCATATTTTTCTAGCAAGATTCAAGGAGAGATGCCCAATGCGAGTGACCCCATGATACATTTGTTATTTCGTCAGAGGTCTACGATACTTTTCAGTGAATTGAATTGACAGGCTTTGAATAACTAGGTGTGAATCTTTGTACATGTTTTAATAATAGGATATATTATTTTCTATTTTAGGTCTTCCCCATCACATATTCACAATTGTCCATGATTCCAACAAAACTGGAAGAGAAGGGAGTAAGTAGTTAACTAAATTAAATGAATATCAGGAAGGTAGATCAAAGTTAATGCCCAAGGAATATACAATGAATTTTGATTGAGCTGATGAAGTGAATCAACGATGAGGGGCATCTTCTCTTGGTCTTGGATGCAAGTGGACGCACTGTGACTGATAAGGTGGATGGACACTATACAGTGAGAGCCCTTAGCACTGCAGAAATAGTGGGAATATATGCATTCTTATTTTTTTCCCAACCACGTCAAACCCCATTATTTCATACTATTTATTGTACATCCTTCTGGTCCTATCTGCGTAATGCTCATCCTTGCCTCGAGTGCCCTTGAACTGCAAAACAATGGGAACTCTCTGTGTAATGTAAAAAGACAACGCAACAAATCTTGAAGTTGAACATTGATGCAATAAACTCAACTCAACTATTCTTGAAACACTACAATCAAACACATCTCTGAAAATAAAAAATACCAAGAATGAACCTCTAGTCAGATTTGAATATCTAAGAATAGTTTTTGCACTACAATAAAATTACCTTTTGCATAGCCTTGACGCACTTTGTGCATCCCTGTTAAGAAGAAGTGGTCAGTTACTCTAGAGAGCCTTGAGGCACTTTGTGCATTCCTGGTAAGAAGGGGTGGCGTGGTTGCTCTCGAGAGGCTCGAGTTCCAGGGAGGGGCGCACATGTGCATTATGGTGGGTGGAGATATTGAAGGCATTATTCAAATAATGGTAAATAAACAAACATATTTTTATAATCATGTGGTAATCATATAAAGCAAGCTTTTAAAGAATCATGGCACAAATAATTGATGAGATTTGTTTGTAAAAAATATATGGGATTTGTTTCCAATATGAAGGGTGAAGGTATTTGATTTGTACTTGAGGAAATAGACCCATATTTTCCTACTAAAATCATAAAAAAATGTCAAAAAACAAAAGCTACCTCCTATGGATTGGGTTTGCATGGGTCCATAGAGGTCAATATGAACTATCTCAAGATGCTCTTTGGCTCGAGAGGTGGAAGTGGGGAAGTTGTCCTTTTGATGTTTCCCATTGATACAATCCTCACAGGAGCTGGATTCTTCATGTAAAAATGGTAACCCCTTGACCATGGACTGTTTGTGCAGGAGATTGAGACTCTTGAAGGGAAGATGAACAAATCTACATTGCGATAACCAGGTTTCATCTAGACTAGAGACGATATGGGCTATAGATTGTGGAAGGTTGAAACTTCTGAGACTGAGAGGAGATATTATGTTCTTGGTCGTTTCAACTTTAGCTATGAGTCTCCTACTCAGAGTTTTATGATATATGACAAAGTATGCATCATAAAATCAAAGATCATACTTGTTCTGAAGTAATTGACCTATACTGATCAATTTGAAATTCAAATGTCGTATATAGAAAACCTCATGAATAAACTTCTTTTCATTTTTATTTGAAAATACAGGAACAATACCTTTACCTTTTGTTGGAACCATAAAGTCATCTCCTAGCTTAATATTTGTGATAACAGAGGAATCCAAATAGAGAAAAGTGAAAGCATTGGTCAACTACTCATCTTCTTGATTGAATCGAGCTTCATGAGATAAAAGGGATCCAATAAACTCTTCTAGGGTGAACTTAGACAGATCTTTTGCTTCTTCTATGGCAGTCACTACCATACAAAATTTCTTGGTGAGACACCTTAGAATCTTCTAAACAACTACCTTATGTTCTATAGGTTCGCCATAGGTTTGAAATTGGGTTACAACGCTTGAAACCCTAGTCATAAACTAATCTACATTTTTCGTTTCCTTCATTTTCAAACTTTCAAACTGAAGTCGAAGAGTTTGCAATCTTACCGTTTTTACTTGGTTTGTTTCCTTGTATGTAGATGGGAGTAGATTCAAAGCTAGATGTGCATTGGTAGCTCATGAGATCTAGGAGAAAAAGGACTCCTTGATGAAATGAATGCGTCAGTGGGTCACTGGCACTCTTTTCCTTCAGTCAGGGTGTGTCAGCACTACAAGAGAGAAGAAAAAGAAAAAGTACACATGATGATTCCTCAATGTGTTCCAACTTCGATCACAACGAACCTCCATATGTTTGTGCTTTCCATTATGTTAAAATCCAGCGCTCACTCTTCTTATCCAACTTTCTTTTGAGTTCATCAAGTACATGAGCAAATGAAACAGAACAAAAAATCTTATATGTGCAACACTAGTCTTCGTGCCACTCCATGTTTCTTTAGGAATCTTCTCCTGGACACTCATCGTGGGTGATCTGTTGAGCAAGTAGACTAAGCATGCAACAACTTGAACCCAATACTCAACTGATAGATTCTTGCGTGACAACATGCTACAGGCCATGTTCATGATGGTTCGGTTCTTTTGTTCAGAAAATTCATTATGTTGTCAGGTGTATCTGGTGGTGAACTGTCTCTAGATGCCATGCTACTTGCAAAAATCTGTAAACTCATGTGAATCATATTCACCTCCACCATCTAGCTTGAGCACTTTAACTTGAACTTGTGAAATTGCCTCTCAGTTAGGGCCTTGGACTCTTAGAACATGGAGAAGGTATTTGATTTGTACTTGAGGAAATAAACCCATATTTTCTTACTAAAATCATCAATCAATGTCAAAAAATAAAAGCTACCTCCTATGAATTGGGTTTGCATGGGTCCACAGAGGTCTGTATGAACTATCTCAAGATGTTCTTTGGATCGAGAGGTGGAAGTGGGGAAGTTGTCCTTTTGATGTTTCCCATTGATACAATCCTCACAGGAGTTGGATTGTTCATGTATAACTAGTAACCCCTTGACCATGGACTGTTTGTGCAGGACATTGAGACTCTTGAAGGGAAGATGAACAAATATACAGTGTGATAACCAGGTTTCATCTAGACTAGAGACAATATGGGCTATAGATTGTGGAAGGTTAAAACTTCTGAGACTAAGAAGAGATATTTTGTTCTTGGTCATTTCAACTTTAGCTATGAGTCTCCTACTTTGGGGTTTATCATAAATGACATAGTATGTATCATAAAATTGAAGATCATAAATGTTCTGAAGTAATTGACCTATATTGATCAGATTGACATTCAAATGTCGTATATAGAAAGTTACCTCATGAATAAACTTCTTTTCATTTTGCTTTGTAAATATAAGAACAATACCTTTACCTTTCGTTGGGACCATAAAGTTATTTCCTAGCTTAATATTTGTGATAACAGAGGAATCCAAACTAGAGAAAAGTGACTTGTTACATGTCATGTGATTATTGCAACCACTATCTAGTAGCCATAAATATGAGCTGCAATGTTCTTCAGTTGCTTGATAGGAGAGGAACATAACCTTTGATGAGCCTTCTTCTTCTTTAGAGACATTGGCTCTTCCATTGTTCTAGTGTGTTTGCTTCTTTCTGCATTCTTTTTCATAGTGGCCATACTTCTTGCAGTAGTTACACTGAATATTGGACTTATTGGTCAATCTCTTGCCTCTCCACCTCTGACCTTGAGAGTTGTGAGAGTGTTCTGAGGGATCTATCTGTTCATGATTGGTTTTGTCCTCTATATGAGGAGACCATCGGCCTCTTATTCCTCTACCTTGTCCTCATTTTCCTCGACCTATGTTGAGGGAAGCTTGGGTGTTGAAAGCATTGGTCATCGACTCTTCTTCTTGATTGAATCGAGCTTCATGAGATAAACGAGATCCAATCAACTCTTCTAGGGTGAACTAAGACATATATTTTGCTTCTTCTATGGCAGTCACTACCATAGAAAATTTCTTGGTGAGACACCTTAGAATCTTCTGAACAACTGCCTTATGTTCTAGAGGTTCGCCATAGGTTTGAAATTGGGTTACAATTCCTGAAACCCTATTCATAAACTGATCTACATTTTCGGTTTCCTTCATTTTCAAACTTTCAAACTGAAGTTGAAGGGTTTTGCAATCTTATCATTTTTACTCGGTTTGTTTCCTTGTAGCAAGATGGGAGCAGATTCAAAGGTTGATGTGCACTGGTAGCTCATGAGATCCACGGGAAAATGGACTCCTCGATGCAATGAGTGCGTTAGTGGGTCACTCACACTCTTTTCCTTCAGGAAGGGTGTGTCAGCGCTACAAGAGAGAAGAAAAAGAAAACATACACATGATGATTCCTCAATGTGTTCCATCTTCAATCACAACCAACCTCCATATGTTTGTGCTTTCCATTATGTGAAAAGGCTTACCCAAGACAAAAGGAATGGATGAGGCCATAGGCTCTCATACCATGTTACATATTAAAGACAAGAAGCAAAAGATGGTGAAACACACAATGGGCATATTGATTTCCTTCTCATTATTAGGCTCAAATATTTATAGGATTACATCACAACAATACCATGAGCCAATACTATGGGCCACGGGTAGATAACGT
The DNA here is from genome assembly GCA_001517045.1 of Pseudotsuga menziesii. Lineage (NCBI taxonomy): Eukaryota > Viridiplantae > Streptophyta > Pinopsida > Pinales > Pinaceae > Pseudotsuga > Pseudotsuga menziesii. The sequence continues at coordinate 119,341 of LPNX010113765.1, forward strand.
GACCAAATCAACTACTCAACTAATTGACTAATTGAATGTTGCATTTGATCAGTAAGATTACATTTCTTAACAATTGTTTTCTTCAAATCGGAAAGTTTTGAATAGTGTCTAGTCTCTCAACCCTTGTATACCAGCTTTGCATTCGAACAAGGTACAGTAGGCCGATATGCAGTCCGCAGCCAAAAGGAAAAGCGCAACGACAAGAGCTACAAACTTCCATGGAATCGAGAAATACTTCCCATAATAGTAATCTCATGAATCAATAAGCCTCATTTTGATTTTTACCTTGTAATGCTTCTTCCTTATCGCTTCGTTGATTGTGTCTTTGATGTTGCGAGGCGGTTCTGACACATGTCGACCTATAGAGAAGGGCCGACACATGCCATCCCACATCGTAGCAATTCGCTCGTGGGTTAACATGAGACTTTGTCGACAGATGATACCAGATTCCATGAGTACGCGAACGCCATCCGATGTTTCTATGAGGCAATCCATCAGCCCAACGTAGTCAATCACCGAGCTTCCCCGAGTGGAGTGGTTGAGCTCGAAGGCAACCAAGTTCCTGAAAAACACTTCAGTCTCCCTCATGGATTTTATAGTCACCTGCGGAAAGTAGAGCGTATTGGTCCATTTGTTGAACTGGATGTTATTGGCTTCGTGGGAGAAATATTTGAACTTAACGCAGGCCCTTGTCAGCTGCCGCGCGCTGTATCCATTGATTGAAAGATCTTCGTCGCTTGGGACCTCAGCAAAGCAAAAGAAAATACCACACAACTTTACAACCATGTCCTTGTCCACCCACCTGGAGAATTCTTGAAGTCGATCGTGTTTAAGGTCACCTCCAGTTTTCAGGAATGACGAAACGATTTCGTGAATATGACCAAGCAAATCAAGCCCCATAGCTTGATCTGCTGCAACATTCATATAATCCTTAGATACTGTTGTTCAGGATAAAGCACCCTTGTAATGTAAGGTCCGGGGTTACCAACTTACTACTAACCTTGCAGACAATCATCTTTACCAGAGAATGGAAAGGGAATACGAAGAAAGTATCAACTTACCCAGTTACCGAAGGTTGATCCAAACTTGATCTTCTCCCGCTCCTCTTCTCTCCAAAGCTTCCAGGGATGCACCTCTTTCACCTGCAAAGAGTAAATCCTTCAAGTAATATCTCATGCATATATATATATATATATATCATAGGTTAGATGAATAGTATATCAAACATATAATCAAATACATTCATTAACCAAAGTACATGAAATAGACTTAATACAATATNCACCAGCATAACTTTGCTCTCCAAAACTGATTGATTAGTCCCCACCCTAAGGCCTCTATTTATACTTTGGGAAATAGAGTGGCTTCGAAGGTTGGGGTGGTTGAAACAATTGGGATAGTTATGGATTAGGGCCCAAACAATCTCATCTAATCACGTTTTATATTTTTTAAAGTCAAACTAAGGTGTACGTGACTATTAATATAGGCAACCCACGTATGACACGCAAGTTGCTCGAAGGAAACCCACATACGCTAGTTTACGCGGGTTGCAATACAAATACTCGCGTACAGTAGGCGAGTTGCAATGCAGATAGTTGCATATGCAACCCAACACTTAGGAAAAATATATATATCAAGCTGGTTTGAGGGTAAATGCATCCCAGGTCATGCCTATCTATAGTGTTTTGGAAAACTTCAATCCTAATCTATCAATTTGTGTACCAACATAAAGAATGTCGACACTTGGACGAAGAAGTGCCATTTGGGTTGATAACAGATGCCCCCTAATGTGTGAGGTCAGAGGGAAGCGATGGCCTAAGTACATTATAATCATTATCTTGAAGAACTCAGAGGTCCAATGGAGTAGAGGAAGTACCTGAAACAAATACATAGAAATGTCATATACAAAGTCATATATGAGGATGCCATGTTCAATATATTGGAACACTAGCTCCTTTACAATATTTGAGTACATCATATGATACGGGTTCAAGACCGCGTATATTACAAAGGTGGATCGAAGCCACAATATACAATAATGATGAGTCTTCAAAGATATGGAAACTGTGTAAGTGAACACAACATAATCTTGCGCAACTTAGGTCATAGAAATGAACCTAAGGTATTCGTCAAAAATCCAAAAGAACCAGTACAATCCAGGCCATGTGAATAGATGTGTCAAAGTCGAACATGGATAAGATTCAACAAATTGTCAACCAATAGGTGATAATTGACAACTGATGCAAAGGAATTCACCAATAATGAAAGTGAATGCTGAGGTACGATCGTCAAAACTCTAGATCTTCATCGTCAGGAAGTGACGATGAGAAAACATACTCCGATGAGGAAGGCAATAGATCCTCCAACGGATCACAAAAGTGACTAGGAACTGGATAAAGGAAGGTAGACACAAGTAATATCAGATAGAACAATGATGGGATCGGGATAAAAATTAGATGCAGGGATAAATCCTTGAACAGTGAGCATGACACAGAGATGACCCAAGGCAGCTTTTAACTTTGCAGATAATACAACTAGACTTATCTGTCATGTAGGAGACATGATCAGATTCCCCAGGTATAACGGACAAGTGGAGGAGTAAGAAACTTGAAGTGATAGCTAAACTGAAAGTGAACATTGAGACATGAGTATCGAAAAGTACAGAGAGTGCTATGTTCAAGGATGACATGTTGCCACCGACTGAGAATCCAAAGAAAGCTTCTTCCTTATCTTTCCTATTAAATTTTAATGAGTCCAGGAAAATCAACTCAGGTCTCTCTTCATTTTTGACAAGCTTAAAGAGAAGAGGGAATAATGCTTGATAATGTCATTGATTCGTGGATTTTATGAGCCTGCATTAGTACATGCTCACTTGGTGTTTTCATGTTTAGAGACTTTGAAAACTTTGAAGAAGACTCTTGGGGGTCCTTTTTCGTCCAATTTAGTCTCTTGAGGCCGAAAAAGTGTAAAACATACCACCGAAGAACTCTCTTAACTTCCGTAGAAGAAAAGGTGAACCTTTTTCGTACTTGGTCAAGGAGGTTCGAAAAAGGTTAAATTACCACCGACCCAAGGCTCCTTCAAGAGCAGCATATAGCTTGAGTTTTACAATTGTGAAGGAAAGCAAGAGCACTCGGAAAGATCCATTTGAGTACGAGGAATGGGGCTTACAACAGTAAACTCGATGCTTTGTTCTTGGTGTTTAACGAGCATGACAAAGACATAAAGTACACTCGGAAACTTTTTCATGTTTTAGGTCCAGAGCACGAAAAAGAGAAAACTAAGCTCATACTGGGTGTTCCTTTTCCGTAAATTTAGTCCCTCAGGTCCGGAAAAGTGATAAACCTATGCCTGAGAATACTCTTCCCAATTCTGTAGAAAAGAGAGTGATCATTTCTTGTATTATTCCCCATGGTCCGGGAAAGAGATAACCTACCACCAATGTGGATGCCCATTCACATATTCTTAACGAGCCTGAATGGACAATTTTACTTGGTAGTCAACTCTGTTTTGAGGAGTTAGACCCAAGCCTAAAGAAACTCTATAAGGGCGGGGAGTCTTTAAAAAGGATAGCTTGTAAAAAGAGACCAGAATGAGGCTCAATATGGCGTGAAAAAATAGCTAAGGAGACTCCCCTGAACCTATGACAAATGCGGCATGAGTACCAAAAGACAATAAATGTGTTCTAATATAGGATACTCATGTGAGGGAAGCCATATCCATGGAAGAACAATGGCATATACAAGGTACTAATGGTTAAAATACCATAGTCCGTGGTCAAAGTGGTAATTCTAGGGTTAAGACAGAGTAGGTATGAAAGCAAAAAATGCATATGAGTGACCAAAATCCTACCCTATATGACTGAAAAACAACTTCAAGTGACCTTAGACCTGTTGCATTGAAGAAAAGAGACATGGTATTAGTTTGATTTTTATAAAAAATATGAACTATAGGTTAAAACCCACTTTTAAAATAATATTTCTATAAATAGTTCAAAATAGAAATCAAAACTCACCATTTGACAATTTTACCCAATATAGACAAGTTTTACCTCTGCCTTCAATTGCTCATTGTGGACAACTCGGTGGATGATTCTCATCAAGGTATGTTCGGATTTCATGCTCGACTATTGATGGATCTATGCCTGGAATCTCCTCACATGACCAGGCAAACATGTCATGAAATTCCTTAAACAAGGCTGTATCGATCGCAATCTCCTCCGGAGAGCAGTTTGCACCGATGTGTACATTTTCCACAACGTTTGGGTTTGCAGAGATGTTGATAGGAATGGTAGCAGAAATGTTTGCCATATTCCCCTTAGCAAATATTCCTTCCCTTGGTAAGGTATTAATAGGTGTATCAACATCGCCTACCGGTCTCATATGGAAATCTTAGTTCTCAATCCTGCTTAACTCTGGAAGAAAATAGGATCGATGGTGAAGATCTTCGCAGATCTTATCTCGTCCACACATAGCTTCCAGAATGTCTTCATCAGAAGGAAAGACCATATCTAAGCAATCTCTAGAGTGCAAAGAGTTCTCTGCCCAAGTAGGCAGATAGGCTTCTTCCGGCTCCTCTGAGACTGTGAGAGGGACTAGAATGGGATCAACAACAGTATGAACGATAGCTTGATAAGCTACTTCCACTGCTGATAAGGGCACTTTAGGTTCATGGAGGGAAGGAAGAGCCCAACGATATGTTCTATCAACAACCATAGCAATAGACTTACCTACACTAGTAGAACCTAGATAATTAATCAGAGCCAGAAAATCGAATGTGCCCATCAATGATGCATACATTCCAGCCCCTAAGCTATTTGAAGCAGGTTTAACCTGAGCAACTAATGGTACGTTGGACTCGTTAGTTTCCATGCGGCCCTTTCGAGTAAAACTGAGTTGGTCTACAGTAACCAATTGGGCCTTCGTGTGGAAACACTACTACCCGAAATACGGTCGATGCAATAGCGGACATGGCGTAAGTCCAACTTCTCCCTAAGAGCAAGTTATAATCCAAAGGTGCATCAATCACCTCTACCTCAACAGACGCTTCCTTCCCTGCCAGCTTTATTTCGAAAGCCAGTAGGATACCATGTGGACGAAATGACCTTCCATCGAAAGCAGTAACTAGGGTGTTCGATGGAACTAGCTCTGGAGATCCAAGAGCTTTACAGCAAGATAGGGACATGACACATGTAGAATCACCCACGTCGACAACTGCCCTTCCAATGGTTTTTTCGCCATGGATGACGTCTGTCGATAAGGCTACATGATATGGTAGGTGAATTTTGACCTCAGACAAATTAAACTTTGCCATGAGGCTTGATGAATCCATACTACCTAAGGCTGCTAAGAGTGCATCTCGCTGAGCGGGACAACTCTGTAACACCTCTAAAACCGACATCTCACAAGGAGTCTGGGATAAATCTTCAACTATAGAGTAGTTGGCTACAACCCTAGCATTGGGATTGTGCAAGGTTTTCTTAAAGACACCTTTCGGTATCTTGGGCATAGTTTCGACAAGTTTTTGAATCGCGAGAGGGTTGGAAGTTTCACGTATTGACTTACCCTTCTCCAAAGCCTCTGTCTCATAGTTCTTGTTCCTAGTCTGGAGTAAAGTCTGGGATCGAACCATGTTGATATAATTAGGGTTAGGAGCATTTGGGGTGCCCCCTACTACATTTGAAGTTGAAGCAGAATTCTGTCCTTAGGGAAAAGGATCCTTCAGGACAACCGGTTGTTGGCCTTTTAGCAGCTTCTAAGCTTGGTCAATAAGGGGACATTGATGGGTCAGGTGATCTTCATGGCACAACTTACATTGGAATTTCACCTTATTCTTTTCTTTTTTGCACCCATCAACATTGTTTGTGGGTTTTTTCTTGTTTTGGTTTCCCTCACCTTTCTTTCCTTTCTTCTTTTTCCCACTAGGCTGCTGATTTCCCTTTTGAGAGGACTGTGCAAAAAAATTTGCATTTTGGGGTGAGGGGGCAGCCTTTGCTGCCTCCGCCATAGAATGTTTGACAGACAACTCATGGAGCTGTTTATCCAAAGACTCTACAGTGGTAGATTTGACAGAATCAACCACACCATCGGCATGGGGCCCAAGCTTAGGTTTCTCTACATTATGCGTTGGCCTCGGTGCATCAGGGATGATCTCATACAAAATCCCAGATTGAGAATATATCAAATCTAGCTGCTGGGCCCTGAGGATAGCCTCTTCCTCATTGGTCACTCCTGAAGTAGATACATGCTTAGATATATATGGCAATAGGGATTTAAGGAACCATTCAGGTAAAAAATCGGGAGGAATAGTAGCTTTGATAAGGCTCTTCCGTCTTCTCCACTCTTGGATGTGATCCGAAATATGAGTGGCTTTATCCTGCCGAAAGGTAGACAACAAGTCTGTCCCGAAATCATATCGGACAGGAAGTTGGAAGTGACTAAGGAATACATTAGCCAAGTGCCAAAAACTATCAAACGTAGCAGAGGGCAGTTCAATGTACCATTTTGCTGCGGTACTGGTCAGAGTTCTTTAGAACAATCTCAACCGAACTGTATCATCGTTAAGTGAGTTGGAAGAACACCATAAGTGGAAAGTGGTGACATGAGCTCCTGGATCATCACAAACTCTGCCTTCAAATTTTGGGATATCCAAGGGCAGCTTGGTAGGAACGGGTGGCCAGGAGGAGTTATGTCTCACTGGGTCATTCATTAGCTTCGACTAGTTTGCCAAGTTTAAAGTTGTCAGGAAAGGGAGCTTGGGTCTAATTGGAGCATTAAAAGTACCAGCTTGGGGATTAGAGGGACTTGCCCCCATGTTCCCAGATGTGAAGGCGGGGTTGCCCCCTGCTGCCAGTTGCGAACTGGTCGGGCCGCTTTGGAAAGGATTCCACCCATAATCCAGTTGATTGTTTATGCACGGTGCAGTGTATGAGGTTCGAGCTACCCCAGTCGAAGCTGGGGTTTGAAACACATGAGCAGGTATCCCTCCGCTAAAAAGCGAGAAAGGAGAGCTTGTCAAAAGAGCTGAAACCGGAGTTTGAAAACCTTGACCATAAGTATTATGGTTTTTGAACTGCACCCCTACGTATGGGGGTGTTGGACCTACATATGGAGTAGATGGGGGAATGTTCCCCCCATTCCAAGGAAAACCCTAGACAAATGACGAGGATCCTATAGGACCAGTCTGAGTAGTGTGTGCGAAGGAAGTGGGAATAGAAGGTACACTAGGAATCCCAGTGACCACTCCACCAGAAGTACTTGCTAAATTTGTGGGAGCCAGTGGTTGAACTACCCGGCTAGATGGAGTTAAAGGTGTAGTAGGTATACTTGTTCTAGGGGAACCAACTGGGGGAGGTGGCACCACTTCAGCCGGAGCGGCTGAGGTGGATGTAGAAGAACTTTCTCTGCAATAGACATTAGTCTGCCCAGAGGGACACCAATCATGGGTGAATTGAAAGGACGAACCTGGACGATCACATGATCGTTTAAGTTAGTTAGAGGTGAATTAAAGTTCCTTGCAAACTCGTTAGCTTGCAAGTCTTCTATCTCAACTGTAGTTAAATCAAATAGGTTTTCCCTAAGTTCTGGTTCACCTGGAACTTTAGTAACTCCTATCGGTTTGAAAGAACCGTCCGTGTCTAATCTCCGCCTTTGAGGGGGAGGTGGAGGTTCCAATGTAATAAGCGGAGGAAGGTTTTGCAACCTTCATGACCTTCTGACAGATTGGTCCTCCATGATTGTAAATATGACTCTTCACACCCCAAGGTCGGCTAAACACAGACAAATCACAGAGAAATCACTACAAAATTTCCTAAAGTCTCAACAATCACAAGGGGTATAAGATATGCTTTCCCGAAAAAATCTAAGAGACAGTTTCTTGGCGTCCTTGAAGAGGTTCTTAGGCATAAGCGGAGGAATCACCCACCGCCCTCCTACACTTTCAACAAGGGTTACCTTCCAAGCCCGTCCAAGGTGAACCATAAATAGCCTTCCGGTTTACCTGTGTATAAACCCTAGATGTCAAAGAGACTAAAGGCTGCCTTAACTATATCAATAGTCTGGGGGGACAGTTGCAAGCCTGGTTCGTACGCATGGGCAGGGCAGCAAAGCCCGAAACTCTGTTTAGGACAGAATCCCCAGATCCGCAAAAACCTTGGTCTACGTTTTGACAAGGAATTGGAGGGTTATCTCCTTAGTCCAAGCCTCCACGCGGCCTCGTGCTTAACTCCCATTTGAGAGGAGCTTCCCAGATACTTCCAACATAGAGAAGGATTTACTTATCGATTGGCCAACTACATCCTAATTTAAACACTTGTGGAGAGTTTACACTTCCTATCCCACAAGTCTAGTCGAAGCTAGTAGGTGTATGACCCTATAAAACAAAACTTACTAATAAATTTTAAATTATAGCGTTCATTTTAAGGGTCGTTCTTAGTTAGAGGGTAATTGGCGTGAATGACTATGATATTATAGACTCCATAAGAAAAGTAAAAAAGGTGTATGAAATGAATTCCAAAACAAATCACAACTACTTAAAACAAGCTTCTTTTCTTTTTGTAAATATGAGCTAATGAAATTACAATTAAGTTTGAGAAGACTAAGACTTGTTTTTGTAAGTTTTGAAATTTTATTCGAAAACACTGAAAAACTACTATATGCAATTAAATGCAAAAGTATCAAATGTTTTTTTTCAAATTCTTCAAAAAATTACCATGCACCTAAATGTAAAATTTCTCTAGTATGTTTGAATAATCAGATTATAAAGAAAGCAATATGAAGTATAGCGGATTTGCAAAAACCAAATTCAACCAGCTAAGGAGGAGACTTGGTAAACACCTAACTTGGGAAGAATCAATGAATAAAATCCACTGAAAACACTAAAGGACAAGTGACAAATTGATACCACTCGAAAGCAGTACATAGTACAAGGTATCCAAAATCCTGATCACTGACTCAGATACACAACACTGAACCTATCACCCAAACAGGAGAACCCTCTTCAAAATGCTAAGTGCAAGAAAACTCAAACAATAAAACTCAAAGGCTTAATCAAAAGCACAAAGCATGGCGTACAAGACTTTCAGATTTACAAGAAGATGCCATCAACAGAAGACCCTTAAGAATAGCAAAATCCAAATAAGACAGGGACAAGCAAGCCTCCCTAAAATTTTGTGCTGCTAAAAGACATACGTGACTGTCTTATAGAGCAACCCGCGTACTGTACGCGACTGTCTTATAGAGCAACCCACATATACAAGTTGTTATACATGACTGTGTAGCACAACAACCCGCGTACACAACAAAAAATATTTTCCAAAAAATAAAAAATAACAAAGGTCTCTAGACACACTACTGCAAATCAAAATCAATATAGACAACCACACACAGAATCAGAGCAAAGAATGGGCAAGTATCTACAGGACTAACCCATAGCAGGCTGGATTCCCCAGCGGAGTCGCCAGTTCTTTTGTTCAGCATAAAGCACCCTTGTAACCTAGGGTTTGGGGTTACCAACTTACTACTAACCTCGCAGACAATCAGCTTTACCAGAGAATGGAAAGGGAATAGGAAGAAAGTCTCGACTTACCCGGTTACCGAGGTTGATCCAAGCTTGATATTCTCCCGCTCCTCTTCTCTCCAAAGCTTCCAGGGATGCACCTCTTTCTCCTGCAAAGAGTAAATCCTTAAAGTAATATCTCATGCATACATATATCATAGGTTAGATGAACAATATATCAAACATATAATCAAATACATTCATTAACCAAAGTACATGAAATAGACTCAATACAAGATTGGAAGAAGAATTCTCTTTGTTAACAATCAGTGAATGAGATAAGAGTACAACCTAGCTTTTGAGACAAGGACTCCTCTACAACTAAAGGACTCTGAGTTCTGCTGCTCCAAGATTTATGAAGATATACCACCAACATAACTTTGCTCTCCAAAACTGATTGATTAGTCCCCACCCCAAGGCCTCTATTTATACTTTGGGAAATAGAGTGGTTTCGAAGGTTGGGGTGGTCGAAACGGTAGGGATAGTTATGTATTAGGGCCCAACCAATCTCATCTAATCACGTTTTATATTTTTTAAATTCAAACTAAGGTGTACATTACTATTAATATAGGCAACCTGTGTATGACACGTGAGTTGCTCGAAGGAAACCCGCGTACGCTGGTGTACATAGGTTGCAATGCAGATAGTCGCGTATGCAACCCAACACTTAGAAAAAATATATATCAAGCTGGTTTGAGGGTAAATGCATCCCAGGTCATGCCCATCTATAGTGTTTTGGAAAACTTCAATCCTAATTTTTCCTTTTGTGTACCAACATAAAGAATGTTGGCACTCAGATGGATAAGTGCCATTTGGGTTGATAACAGATACTATTGGACCATTCCTACGATCAGAAGATGTAAGTTTAACCAAGGAGAACATTTTAAAAGGAGACATCTCCTTGTATGCCACCCACAACAGTGTTTTGAAATATTTCAACTACTCTTGGCCACATGGTGGGCGAATGTCAGAAGCTTCTCCCAGATTAATTAGCTTTGCAAAGTAATTTTTCAACTTCACGTGGACTGAAGGTTGGGCACGAATCACGATCTCAAAAACTTATTTTAGAACAGTTAGCAGGATCTCATTCGCCAGCTTCAGAATATCACAATTTATAGCGACCCGAGTGTGACTTAAATCGATTGTCATGTCTGAGCTGGAACGTCCATTTATAAGTTTGATATTATCTGAACTACCAGAGCTTGCATCTTTAAGCTCTTTGTTTAAGAGGCCGAATAGGATCTTTAAAAGAAAAGATGAATCTACAACCATCATGAGAGCGAAGTTCGTGGAGTCGTCGCCTTCCTTAGGGATTTCCCAGTCATAGAAACTCATAATGTCAGCCTGCATCATTTTGATCTTTTCGCCCATGTCGGCAAAGCTGATCACAGAGGAAAATGTCGCCGCATACATGACTTTCCATGCCTCGGCCGTTGACAGCTTCGGCCTCCAGTGATGGTCCATGTGTTTCTCAAGTCTCCAATGATGGTAAGGTCCCAGCGAAACAGCTTCAGGAAAGTACGCCTCCGGTTTGGCATTCAGTAGAGGCCTCGCCACGCGTGGAATCGAAGATGCTTTTACTACATATTGAGATTGATTATTATATTTAAGCATCCCTTTCACTTGATCAACCCACACAACCCTAAACTCTCGTTGTTCTTCTCGATCTTCCATCACAACTAGTTTACTGCCAAACTGGTTTAAGAAAGACGTAAGTGCAAAACTCCTTACAGAAAACTGCCCAATCACTCTAGCGCCACAGTGTGATAAAACACAAAACACTTACACAAAGGGCTATTGTATCAGGGTGTATTATAGAATAAAATTATTTACTCTCATGATGTTATGTTATCTAGATTTTTTTGGCTTACAAACATATATTTTTGGAGAACACAGTGCCCAACAACTCCCACGTTGCTATTTAATATTGTTTTTAAATTTTACCTTACCTACACAATGCTGTATTTATTGAATGAATTTATATATTGATACTGATAGTGTCTAGAAACCTAGATAACATATCTAAATCTGTTTACTTATCAAACATTCTTTTTGTGAGCATCCTTATTGCTAATTCCTTCTATAAGAAGCAGAGTGAGCCAACTTGCTGATTTCCTCTATTCAATAAGCAAGAATCAGAGTCAACAGTATTGACTCTACCCTTTGCAGGTTGGATAAAAAGAATTAACAATCAGGATAAGCTCATACCTCCAACTTTGCCATGAATTTAAGCTTATAATCTATCATTTTCCTACCCAACAACTTAGTGTTTACCTATCCAACTTTACCAATTCAATGATGACGATGAAACATTTTCTTGCAATACCAATTCAATGATGAAAGCATTTTCTTTCAACTTAATTGAAAGCACATTATGGTTGCTAATGTTGGATGTACTTACATTATGGTTGCTAAAGCTGGATGTACTTACATTATGGTTGCTAATGCTGGATGTACTTGAGTAATAATTTTTTAAATATTGATTAATAATATGTTTAAAGTTTTAAAGTTAGAAGTTTTATTAATTTAGGAACTATGAAACTTTACATTATTTCATTCAAACAATTATTTGTTAAAAAGGGTTATTTCTTTGTATTGTTATTTATATTCCAAAATATTTAACTTTTTTTTGAAGGACCATGTGGAACAATTGGCAACGCCGGCGAAGGAAGTAACAGAGGCAGTTGCAATGGCGCAACAAATTTTGAAGGAGTTTCAGGACAAGGTTGGTCTCGTGGCGCAGTCCGCGCCGGAAGCTTGAGTTTTTGCCGAATACTCAATTTTTGCTTAGTGCCTCGGGAGGAGCCACATGTGAGTGTTAGGGGCATGTTGGGCCAGGAAAAGTGCATAAGGAAGAATCCGACGCGCAAGCGCAAGAGGAAAAGTGGGCACGCGATGGAGGAAAAGTAGAGCAGAGTAGCTGCGACGAGGATTGCTGCGACGAGGAAAGGCATATTTGAGTCTGTGGAAGAGGTAGGTAGAAGAGTCAAAGCAGAACATGTGAAATTAAAGGAAGGCTGTAGAAGGACGAATAAACAGAAGACCAGGGATAGTTTTGCGGCTAGTTATGACTAGTACATAAGGCTGAAAGATGTTTTCATGGCTAGTTATGGCTGTGGTTAATGTCATACAATACTTTTGCGGCTAGGTATGGGACAAAATTAATGTAACCATGGATATTTTGTATCCACTTGAGTCTGTAATGACTGAGTTGTACTTAGTCGACCCTGCGTGGTCTTGTAAATACTATAAGAAGGAGGAACCTACTCTGTATAAGGGTTAGAATCGGTGAGTTAGCTTCAGTTTGTTTTAGTAAGTTAGATTCAATTTAGTAGTTCATTGTTGACTCAGAAGAGGAGTCTAGTAGAAGGATATTGAGATGAAAATCTACAGTTGAGTGCGCAGACTGTTAGTAGAATTAATTTCCAGCTGAGTGCACAGATATTCAAGTAGAACAGTCAATCCAAGTTGTGTATGGATCAATATGAATAGATAGAAGCAATAAACCAGAGAGCATGAGAGAAAAAAGATGGAGTCAGATAGTCATATCTTCAGAATAGTCTGCAAGTCACAGACTGCAAGGTGCTACATATAAATCTCATGCTAGATGATAAGCACCTTGGTGGCTTTTCCTAGATGGGTTTCCACATTATTTCCTGTGTTGAATGATTGAATTCTTATCTGAATGTTGAGTATTTGCTTATCCTACATAGTTTATGGTTGTTGAATGCATGTCGCAATATTACCAGTCAATAAATGAATGAATGGATGTTTAAAAGCATCGTCGACATGTTATGTATGATTCCCTGGTTAAATATGCTAAGTTACAATATAAGTCACACATTGTTCATTATAAGTAAGGAATCAACTGCGTTGCACGGTTGCACTAGTTGTTACGCGGTTAAGGAAAAGGTTGTGTCACGCGTGGATTGTGACACTTAGTTGTACCCCTGTTGCATAGTAATAGACTCCATCCTCCTATCTTTGTCGACCGCCTTGGCCGTGCACCAAGGGACCTCGCCAACTGCGAAAACATGGTTTCAGAAGTTACATATTAAGATATCTCGGGTGAGACTGATCCTGTCTTGCGGGTGTTGTCGATTGAGATTTCTCTGTTAGGCTGATGTCTTGTGGTGTTTTGTTGGTGTTGTGTTGTTGTTGAACCTCAGGTCGAGACAAGAAGGAATATTAGGCCAACATTGCACATGTGCAAGCCTTAGGTGCCATAGTTCACTTGGTTTTGTTGACTCATGAATCAATGCTTTTTCAGTATGTACCTTTAGTTTGTACACGCCATCGTCTTCTTCTCCAATCACTATTGCATCATCTATTGTCTTTCTTTTAGGCCACATTAGAACTTGTCCATCGACAAATGCAACTCTCATTCCCTTTGCATCTAGTAGCACAGATGGAGAGAAATTTCTTCGTTAATCCTGTAACATATAGCACATCCTTCATGTTTAAAGATTTCCTCGAGTCTATCTTGTATGAAGCTACTCCACTCCCTTTTATGGGGTATTGATAATCGTCCCCAAGTTTCACCTTCTGATGTGACTCATGTTCATACATGTTAACGAATGATTCTTTGTATTCAATCATGTGTTTGGATGCCCCACTATCCATAATCCAATCATTGATTCCATGTGAGATAGTGCCAATAAGTGATGAGATTAGCGCATACTCTTCATATGAATAATCATTCTCTCTTCTAAATCTTTTGTTTATTGGTTTATCGTCTTCGACAACATGAGCATGGTGTCTCTTTTTCCTCATGGGGCAGTATCTTGCGAAGTGTCCATTTTCATCACAAGTATAGCATCGAACATTGGAAGGATCTCTCTTGATATTCTTTTGTTTATTATCCTTCTTCTTCTTGTGATGATGGTTCTCCTTATTCTCCTTCTTCTTTTAGTTCTTCATGGTGTGAACTGTAAGGTATTGATCTTCAGTTGCTCCAACCCTATTCTCTTGTTATGAGTTGAGCTTCTTCTTCTGCGCATTCTTCTCGTATTCGGCTGAAAGAGACCAGCTTCCTTCTTTCACAAATTCCTTGAATGAATGAGTCACATGATCTAGGGAGACCATTCAAGGTAGTCATCACAATTTCTCCTTCTTCGACATTCTCTTCAATTGATTCAAGTTGTTCTTTGATTTGAGAAACCATTGTGAAGTAAGATTGTATAGTCTATGAGTTATGTATCTTCACATTCTTCAACGGGTTCCTCAAATTCATCTTTCGGTTGATGTTCTTTCCTTGAGACATGTTTGTCAAAACATTAAATAATTCCTTCGATGTCTTGAATGATGACACATGGGGGATGATGTGATCCTTGATTGAATCTGCAATGATTCTCTTGGATTTAACCAAGTTCTTCTTATGAGTATCCTTCACCTCATCTCCCTTTGGTTTTGGAACTTCTCCATTGATGTACTGATCCAAATCATTTTCTTCAAGGATCAGGGAGATTCTGTACTTACATGCTTGCAATTTATTATCCCCTCTAAGCTTGTCCTCAAGCTAAGTATGGCGAGTCATCTTTTAAAATGAGAAGCTCAAATGGAAATAGAAAATATTTAGATATTACTGATTTGAGGTGTCTGGCCTAGTTCTGGAGTTGGTTGACCTAGGGTTTGTTAGAGAAACCCTAACTTTCAAATCTTGGAGTTTGGGAATTTTGTTTGGAAAGAAAGATGTGCATGCTCAGAAGGGTTCTTTCTTGAAGACAGAGGTGGGAAGCCTTCAAAACTTGATTTCCTAGTTTCTCCTAACACTAGTGACATGGTAAAAATTGAAACTTCTTCAAATATGAAACCGCTTCCACCAAAAGATGTGCCCTACTGAGGTGAGTTCACCTAGCCCTCTTTTCTTGATGATCTATTGAGAGAAGACCTTGAACTAGGAAGCCCTAGTTTATGCTGCTACAGAGTGTCTTCTTTCAGATAGGATTTGATACCATGCTTGTTTTTCTTAGATATTATTATATTAGTTAGGATCTTTATCTCAAAGAATAACAATTACAACAATATGCATAATATATAATAGATACATAAGAGACAAAGATTTTCACCAAGGAAACCTAGCAAACTTCCTCAGAATAGTACACTCACAAAGATTGTGTCATAAGATGATCAAGCCCAGTAATAAGAAGTCTCCAACAGCTATCCATCTCTCCTCCTTGTTTCTCCCTCTCTCTCTCTCTTATGCAAACTTGAGTGAGTGTGAGGTGTGTATAAATGAGGGAGGGCGCCTCCCTATTTATACCAATCAAGTGACTAACCTATTACATGACTGGGGCTAACCTCTTACCCTAACAAGGCTGAATTATCCTAAAGAGACTCCAAAAATACATTACAAGATGTTTCATTGGGGACTATTTCCCCGACTTACAATGGAGGTTGTACATCAAGGTCTATAAATAATAATGACAACCCAAAAGGAGGCAAACATGTCTATGATGCGGGTACAAAAACATACAATGATAATATACATCAGAATATCTTCTGAAGTTACACATACATCAATAATCAACATACAAACATATAATGAACATGTTACCTTGTTGATATGTTTTTACATACAGAGTGGGCTCATTGTTGCTTCTATTGAACCCATTGTTGATGAGATAGGTGTAAATCCTATCGTACCAAGATCGTGGAGCTTGTTTTAGACCATACAAGGCCTTTTTAAGCTAATTTTTTTTCTTCATGAACTTTGACAGTATATCCAGGTGGTTGGTATACATAAACTTCTTCTTCAAGAATACCATTGAGAAAGGCGGATTTCACGTCCATTTGCTAAACATGCCATTGGTTTTGTGCTGCAATGGAAAGTACAACTCTAATGGTATCCATCCTTGCTACAGGAGAAAATGTTTCATCATAATCTACACCATACTACTGTGCATATCCTTTGGCAACCAACCTTGCCTTGTGTTTTTCAAGATCTCCTTTTTCATTCGGTTTGGCCTTATAGACCCATTTGACTCCAATACTGGTTTTGTCTATAGCGATATCAACAAGATCCAAGTCTGGTTTTTCTCAATAGCATCAGTCTCTTCATTCATTGCTTGTACCCATTGCGCATCCTTTACAACTTCATCAAAATATGTGGGCTAATAGGAAAACATATCATACTGAAGTTGCTCATCAATAACAGGAGTATGCTAATATAAGTCTCTCAAACTTCTGGTTTTATGGTTTTGAGATGGATTCTTTGTTGGTGTTTCTTATTGATGTTGTACTTCCAGTATTGGAAGTTTGATAGGTAGATCTGACAAATCTAAACTTTATTTTTGTTGTATGTCTGAAGGATCACTCCAACATTTGTCTTCAAGGAACTTCACATCACTGCTCATCACAATCTTTTTCGTGATAGGATTATACAACTTGTAAGACTTTTGTTGTTCACTGTAACTAGTGAAAATGCACTGCTCACTCTTCTTATCCAAATTTCTTTTGAGTTCATAGTACATGAGAAAATGAAACAAAACAAAAAATTCTTATATCTGCAACACTAGTCTTAGTGCCACTCCATGCTTCTTTAGGAATATTCTCATAGACATTCATCGTGGGTGATCTGTTGAGCAAGTAGACTAAGCATGCAACAACTTCAACCCAATACTCATCTGATAACTTCTTGTGTGATAGCATGCTACAGGCCATATTCATGATGGTTCATTTCTTTTGTTCAAAAAATACATTCTGTTGTTAGGTGTATCTGGTGGTGAACTGTCTCTGGATGCCATGTTGCTTGCAAAAATCTGTAAACTCATGTGAATCATATTCACCTCCACCATCTAACCTGAGCACTTTAATGAACTTGTCAGACTGCCTCTCTGTTAGGGCCTTGAACTCTTGGAACTTGGAGAAGGTATTTGATTTGTACTTGAGGAAGTAAACCCATATTTTCCTACTAAAATCATCAATAAATGTCAAAAAATAAAATCTACCTCCTATGGATTGGGTTTGCATGGGTCCACAGAGGCCTGTATGAACTATCTCAAGATGTTCTTTGGATCGAGAGGTGGAAGTGGGGAAGTTTTCCTTTTGATGTTTTCCATTGATACAATCCTCACAGGAGATGGATTGTTCATGTATAACTGGTAACCCCTTGACCATGGACTGTTTGTGCAGGAGATTGAGACTCTTGAGGGGAAGATGAACAAATCTACAGTGCGATAAACATGTTTCATCTAGACCAGAGACAATATGAGCTATAGATTGTGGAAGGTTGAAACTTCTAAGACTAAGAGGAGATATTCCGTTCTTGGTCATTTCAACTTTAGCTATGAGTCTCCTACTAGGGGGTTTATCATAAATGACACAGTATGTATCATAAAATCAAAGATCATACTTGTTTTGAAGTAATTGACCTATACTGATCAGATTAACATTCAAATGTCGTATATAGAAAACCTCATGAATAAACTTCTTTTCATTTTGCTTTGTAAATACAAGAAAAATACCTTTACACTTTGTTGGAATCATAAAGTCATCTCCTAGCTTAATATTTGTGATAACAGAGGAATCCAAACTAGAGAAAAGTGGCTTGTTACCTGTCATGTGATTATT
This sequence comes from Pseudotsuga menziesii, assembly GCA_001517045.1. Lineage (NCBI taxonomy): Eukaryota > Viridiplantae > Streptophyta > Pinopsida > Pinales > Pinaceae > Pseudotsuga > Pseudotsuga menziesii. The sequence goes on from LPNX010113765.1 coordinate 137,467, forward strand.
GCAACCGCTATCTAGTAGCCATAAATATGAGCTGCAATGTTCTTCAGTTGCTTGATAGGAGAGGAACATAACCTTTGACGAGCCTTCTTCTTCTTTAGAGACATTGGCTTTGCCACTATTCTGGTGTGTTTGCTTCTTTCCGCATTCTTGTTCATAGTGGCCATACTTGTCGTAGTAGTTACACTGAATATTGGACTTATTGGTCCATCTCTTGCCTCTCCCTCTCTGACCTTGAGAGTTGTGAGAGTGTTCTGAGCGATCTGACTGTTCATGAATGGTTTTGTCCTCTATATTAGGAGACCCTCGGCCTCTTCTTCCTCTACCATGCCCTCCTTTTCCTCGACCTTTGTTGAGGGAAGCTTGGGTGCTGAAAGCATTGGTCAACGTCTCTTCTTCTTGATTGAATTGAGCTTCATGACATAAAACAGATCCAATCAACTCTTCTAGGGTGAACTGAGACATATCTTCTGCTTATTCTATGTCAGTCACTACCATAGACAATTTATTGGTGAGACACCTTAGAATCTTCTCAACAACTACCTTATGTTCTAGAGGTTCTCCATAGGTTTGAAATTGGGTTGCAATGCCTGAAACCCTAGTCATAAACTGATCTACATTTTCTGTTTCCTTCATTTTCAAACTTTCAAATTGAAGTGGAAGAGTTTGCAATCTTACCATTTTTACTCGGTTTGTTTCATTGTAGGAAAATGGGAGCAAATTCAAAGCTTGATGTGCACTGATAGCTCATGAGATCTGCAAAAAAATGGACTCCTCGATGCAATTAGTGTGTCAGTGGGTCACTGACACTCTTTTTCTTCAGGCAGGGTGTGTAAGCACTACAAGAAAGAAGACAGAAAAAATACACATGATGATTCCTGGATGTGTTCCATCTTCGATCACAACCAACCTCCATATGTTTGTGCTTTCCATTATGTGAAAAGACTTACCCAAGACAAAAGGATTGGATCATGCCATAGTATCTCATGTACCATGTTATGGATTAAAGACAGGAAGCAAAAGATGGTGGAACACACAATGGGCATATTGATTGCTTTCTCATTATTAGAATCAAATATTTATAGGATTACATCACAACAATACCATGGGCCAATACTATGATACCATGGGCGAATACTATGGACTACCAGGAATTGACTAATTAATGTTGCATTTTACTACTGAGATTACATTTCTTAACAAATTGTTTTCTTCAAATCAGAAAGTTTTCAATAGTGTCTGGTCTCTCTACCCTTGGATACTAGCATTGCATTTGAACAAGGTACAATAGGCCGATATGCAGTTCGCAGCCAAGAGGCAAAGTGCAATGACAAGAGCTACAAACTTCCATGGACTCGAGAAATACTTCCCATAATAGTAATCCCACGAATCAATAAGCCTCATTTTGATTTTTACCTTGTAATGCTTCTTCCTTACTGCTTTGTTGATTGCCATTTTGATGTCGCCAGGCGGTTTTGAGTGGGCTGTAGAGAAGGGTCGACGCATGCCGTCCCACATCGTAGCAATTCGCTTGTGGGTTAACATGCGAATTCCATGAGTACACGAACGTCATCCGGTGTGTCATTGAGACAATCCATCAGCTCAACGTAGTCAATCACCGAGCTTCCCCGAGCGGAGTTGTTGAACTCGAAGGCAACCAGGTTCCTGAAAAACTCTTCAGTCTCCTTGGCGTATTTTATAGTCACCCGCGGCAGGTAGAGCGTGTCGGTCGATTCGTCGAACTGGATGTTATTGGCTTCCTCGGAGAAAGATTTGAACTTAACGCCGGCCCTTGCTAGCTGTCGCACGCTGTATCCACTGATCGAAAGATATTTATCGCTTGGGACCTCAATGAAGCAAAAGAAAATACCACACAACTTTACAAGCACGTTGTTATCCATCATGCTGGATAATTCTTGAAGTCGACCGTGTTTTAGGTCACGACCTCCAGTTTTCAAGAATGACGAAACAATTTCGTGAATATAACCGAGCAAATGATGCCTCGTAACTTCTACTGCAACATTCATATAATCCTCAGAACCATTCCTACGATCATTCGCACGATCAGATAATGCAAATTTAACCAGGGAGAACTTTTCAAGAGGAGACATCTCCTTGTATGCCACCCACAACAGTATCTTGAAATATTGCAACTGCTCTTGGCCACAGTACAGAACTTCTCCCAGATTAATTAGCTTTGCAAAGTAATTTTGCAACTTCACTTGGACAGAAGGTTGGGCACGAATTATGATCTCAAAAACTTATTTGAGAACAGTTAGCAGGATTTGATTCTCCAGCTTTAGAATATCGCGATTTATAGCAACCTGAAGGTGACTTAAATCGATTATGTCTGAGCTGGAACATCCATTTATAAGTTCGATATGATCTGAACTACTAGAGCCAGCCGCATCTTTAAGCTCTTTGTCTAAGAGGCTGAACAGGATCTTTAAAAGAAATGATGAATCTACAGCCATCATGAGAGCGAAATTCGTCGAGTAGTCACCTTCTATAGGGATTTCCCAGTCATAGAAACTCGCAATCTGAGCCTACATCATTTTGATCTTTTCGACCACTTCGGCAAAGCTGATCACAGAGGAAAATGTGACCACATACATGACTTTCCATGCCTCGGCCGTTGACATCTTCAACCTCCAGTTCTCTAGTCTCCAATGATGGTAAGGTCCCAACAAAACAACTTCAGGAAAGTACGCCTCCGGTTTGGCATTCAGCAGAGGCGTCACCACACGTGGAATCTAAGATTCTTTTACTACATGAGATTCGTTATTATATTTAAGCATCCCTTTCACTTGATCAACCCACACATCCCTAAACTCTCACTATTCTTTTGGATCTTCCATCACTGCCGGTTTACTGCCAAACTCGTCCATCACAACTAAACTCTCACTATTCTTTTGGATCTTCCATCACTGCCGGTTTACTGCCAAACTCGTCCATCACAACTAGTTTACTGCCAAAATCGTTCAAGAAAGACATCAGTGCCAAACTCATTACAGAAAACTGCCCAATCACTTTAGCGCCACACTCGTGATAAAACACAAAACACTTACAGAAAGGGCTATTGTATCAGGGTGTATTATAGAAAGAAATTATTTACTCTCATGATGTTACGTTATCTAGATATTTTCGGCTTGCCAACATTTATTTTTGGAGAACACACTGTCGAACAACTCCCATGTTGCTATTTAATATTGTTTTTAAATTTATAACTTACCTTACCTATCCAATGTTATATTTAAGGAATGAAATTATACACTGATACTCATAATGTCTAGAGAGCTAGATCACTGTTATCAACCCAAATGGAACTTCTCCGTCTGAGTGCCGACACTTCATATGTTGGTGCACAAAAGGACACTTATGGATTGAAGGTTACCTAAACACTATAGATGGGCATGACATGAGATGCATTCACTATCCAACTAGCTTGCCATTTTTACCTTTGTATATGTTGATTGCCGTACGCAACTATGCCCTCCCCAAGGCCTCTATTTATACTTTGGGAAATAGAGCAGTTTCGAAGGTTAAGGAGGTTGAGACAGTTGAGATAGTTAATGATTAGGGCTCAACAAATCTCAATTAATCGTGTTTTATTATTTTTAATGTCGAATGGATGTGGACGCGAGTATTGATACTGGCAACCCGCGTATGACATGCGAGTTGCTATAAGGGAAACCCGCGTACAAATCTGTATGTGGGTTGCAATGAAGATACTCGCGTACAGTGCGCAGGATGTTGTGGAGATAGTCACGTACGTACGCGAGTTGTTGTGGAGATAGTCACGTACAACAATCAACATTTACAAATGTAAAAATGGCAAGCTGGTTGGATAGTGAATGCATCTCATGTCATGCCCATCTATAGTGTTTATGCAACCTTCAATCCATAAGTGTCCTTTTGTGCGCCAACATATGAAGTGTCGGCACTCGGACGGAGAAGTGCCTTTTGGGTTGATAACAGATGCCGCCTAATGTGTGAGGTCAGAGGGAAGCGATGGCCGAAATACATTATAATTTTTATCTTTGGAGAACTCAAAAATCCAATGGAGCAGAGGTAGTACCTGAAACAAATACATAATAATGTCATATACAAAGTCATATCTGAGGATGCTATGTTCAATATATTGAAATACTAGCTCCTTTACAATATTTGAGTACATCATATAGTACGGGTACAGGACCACGTATATTACAAAGGTGGATTGAAGCCACAATATACAATAATGATGAGTCTTCAAAGATCTGGAAGCTGTGTACATAGGCAGAACACAATCTTGCGCAACTTAGTCCATAGATAGGGAACTAAGGTCTTCATAAATAATCCCAAAGAACCAGTACGATTCAAGCCATGTGAATAGATGTAGGTTGAAGTCTAACATGGAGAGGATTCAACAGTTTGTCAACCAATAGGTGATAATCGACAACTGAAGTAAAGGAAAGTGAATCCTGAGGCACGATCATCAAAACTCTAGGTCTTCATCGTCAGGATGTGCTGATGCGGAACCATACTGATGCTGAGGTATGATCACAAGAGTGACTAGGATCTGGGTAAAGGAAAGGAGACACAAGTGATAACATATATGCCAATGATGGGATCAGGATATAGATAAGACATTGAGTTAAGTCCTTGAATAGTGAGCACGACACAGAGATGACCCAAGGCAACTTATAACTTTATAGATAAAACAACTAGACTTATCTGTCATGTAGGAGACACGATCAGATTCCCCAGGTAGAACGGACAAGAGGAGGAGTAATAAACTCGAAGTAATAGCTAAACTGAAAGTGAACACTGAGACATGTGTATCATAAAAGATAGAGAGTGCTATGTTTAAGGATGACATGCACTAACTGAAAATCAAGAGAAAACTTCTTCCTTACCTTCCCTGTTAAATTTTAACGAGTCCAGGAAAGTCAACTCAAGTCTCTCTTCATTTTTTAACAAGCTTGAAGAGAAGAGGGAATATTGCTTGATAGTGTCACTGATTCGTGGATTTAATGAGCTCGAACTAGTACATGATCAGTCGGTGTTTTCATATTTAGAGAGTCTGAAAACTCCAAAGAAGACTCCAGGGGGGTCCTTTTTCATCCAATTTAGTCTCTTGAGGCCGGAAAAGTATAAAACATACCACATAAGAACTCTCTTAACTTCCGTAGAAGAAAAAGTGAACATTTTTCGTACTTAGTCAGGGAGGTCCGAAAAAAGGTTAAATTACCACCTACCCAATGCTCCTTCGAGAACAGCATATAGCTTGAGTTTTATGAGTGTGAAGGAAAACAAGATCACTTGGAAAGATCCATTTGAGTACAAGAAATGGGGCTTACAACAATAAACTCGATGCTTTGTTCTTAGTGTTTAACGAGCATGACAAAGACATAAAATACACTCGAAATATTTTTCATGTTTAGGTCCAGAGCACGAAAAAGAGAAAACTAAGCTCATAGTGGGTGTTCCTTTTCCATAAATTTAGTCTCTTAGGTCCGGAAAAGTGATAAACCTATGCCTGAGAATACTCTTCTCAATTTCGTAGAAAAAGAGAGTGTTCCTTTCTCGTATTATTCCACATGGCCTAAGAAAGCGAACTTGCCACCAATGTGGATGCCCATTCACATATTTTTAACGAGCATGAACGGACAAGTTTACTCGACAGTCAAGTCTATTTTGAGGAGTCAGACCTGGGCTTGAAGAAACTCAATATCTTTCCCGTGAAGTTTTAACGAGTCCAAAAAAGTCAACTTGCGGCCTCCTTACTGTTTTTAACGAGCTCAAAGGAGAGAAGAAAGAATGCTCTAAATGCGAGGAGACAAGTGTCATAGATAGGCAAAACTAGTTCCAAGCGCAAGGAACAAACCTATGCATAATGCAAAAAACATGAGCAGGATAAAGACACTCGGGGAACATCTCCTCAAGGTAAAGGGTGTCAAGTTGCAAAGGCAAAATGATACAAGGCTTAGCGACTATGAGAACAAAGATGAGGGCCTATACAACGAGCTAAAAGTGTGGAAGCCGACATCAGGCTCATAAGCGTGAGCAGGGCACATGCAAATGCAGTTACAGCTTGAATAACAAGATGAGGCCAGTTAACAATTGTGAATCCAACTACAAATCCTGCCTCTAAGAAACAACAACATTAGAATCACGTTCAAAAGAAAAGATCCGATGCAGGTCACTTTGGTAGAAACACATGTGACTTTGCTATCTTCTACACAAGGGAAATTCAAGGCAGAATCGACTGAAGAAGATTCTATAGCACCAAGGCTCGAGGTTTTATAATCAGTAAGATAAACCTTAGAAGGAGAGAAAAAATCAACAAGGGAGATAGAGTTTGCAGGAACAAACTCAGTGTCACGGGAGTTGAAAAATTCATAAGAAAAATCAAACTCATCAGGATCACTGACTTGCTGTTCAAAGGAAGAGTCAAAAGACTCAACAAGACCAACATAAAAAGAAAGGCTAGGCTTACTAGGCAAATCAGGGTTAGACTTAGTCACAACTGAACCAACATCCAAAAGAAGGCCAGACTGTATCAAAGACTCTAGGAAGACTTCATCCGAAGGAAGGAGATCATCCGAGATAGGACACATGTCTAAATTTTCAAATGGATCAATAGAGTGGAGAGCAGGCTCCACAGTCTGTATAGAATGACTCATCTGGTCAACTACTGCGACCAAGTCCTGAGAAGGTAAGCATGAAAATAGAGGTAGCTTATCGGTAGTGATTGAACGCAAAGGACATGAGGCCACATAGCTCACATGTGGCGGGGAAGTGTCTATAGAAACAATAGGAATCAATAAAGGAAAGACCTGGTCTCTAGTTGGGTCAGGAGACGGATAAAGAAAATCTAACTGATCAATAGCGACAATTTCTTCGCCATGATTAAAGTACATCGCACGAAATAATGTTGACACCACAGCTTGCATGGCATAGACATAATCACGTCCAAGGAGCATATTGAAGTCCAAGGGGTCTTCTATCACCATGAAGTCAACTAAGATGGTCTTCCCACCTAAAGTAACAGGTGTTTGAGCAAGAATTCCCAAGGCTATACTAGTTCTTCTATCAAACACCAGTAACTGACTAGTAGTTGACACAAGGCTGGGAGATCCCATGCCTCACTAAGCATGAGCATACAAGATATAACTGAGGCTCCTTCATCAACAATACAATGAGCAATCGTGTATGATTCAACTTTGACCTTTATCTGGAAAGGTGCATCAGAAGGAAGGCGCGGCTCAACTAGGCTATCCCAATCAAAGGAAGCATCCAAGAGCTTGGTGGGGGTTGATTCGAAGCGAGTTCAGTGCCCCCTTGTTCACTAAGTTCTGAACTGGCAGTGAAGAAAATGTGACTAGCAGACACTTCACTCCCCAAAGGAAGAGTGGGATTGATCGATAATGAAATCGATTCAACCGCTTCATCAAAGTCACTCTTCGTAAGGAGAGTGAGATTGACCAAAGATGACATTGGTTCAATCACATCAGGATCACTCTCCGGAAGAAGAGTGGGATCGACCAAAGATGATATTGGTTCAACCACAAGATCAACCAAAGGTTGAGCAGGGTGTTGAGCAACTATAGGTTGTTAAAAAACGGGATGACCATGGAACCAAACTCTTCTTACCTCTTCAATAGAAGGGCATTTATAAGTAGGTGGTCCCCCTCACAAAGCTTACAAGGAAACTTGGGCTTGTGTTTTGAACATGTAGTCTTTTCAACAGTGTCAACATGACTTGCAGTGGTTGACGAATTGTCTTCAGCATAAACTACAGAGGTTGAGAGACTACCCTCAGCATGGATTGCAGAGGCTGAGAGACTGCCTCCAGCATGGCTTGCAGAGGCTGAGAGACTGCCCCCAGGATGTCCTGTAGAGGTTGAACGGGTGCCCCCTTGCTTATGTGCCTTCTTCCTATTCCTCCTTCTTTTACTCCTTTTAGACTGTCGGTTACTAGTATCAATACTTTAACCGCATGAGGTAGAAGGAGTAGGAGAATTAACTACAGGTGAAGGGAAAACAATGTTTTGATGCCCTTGAAATAAAGAGCTTACTTGAGAAGCATCTGGAGCATTCAAGGTAGTTGGAGTGGAAAACAACCACACTGGTAGCCCTAAGGTGAATCTAGGTAGATTCAAGGTGGCCATCAAAGGAACACCAACATTTTCTGTGAGAGGAATAGTACAAGGAGTTCCCAGCATGTGGATCTCTTGGTTGGTGTTCAAAGAGGTGTTAGCCATAGTTTCAAACAACAAGACAAAGTCTGAGGTTGATAGGCAACCAAAATTACAAAGCACACATCTAAAGGCAGACTAAGTACAGACAAACCACACAACACTCACTAAAAAATTCCTAAAGCCAAACAAACAAACATGTATAAGATACGCTTTCCAAAAGAAAGCTAATAGACGGTTACTTGGTGTCCCTATAGATGTTATTAGGCACAAGCGGAGGAATCACCCACCGCCCTCCCACACCTTCTACTGGGGTTACCTTCCAAGCCCATCCAAGGTCAACCAGAAATAGCCTTCCGCTGTACCTGTGTATGAACCCTAGATGTCAAAGAGACTAAATGATACCTTAACTATATTGACAGTCCGAGGGCACAGTCGCAAGCCTGGTTCGTACGCATGGGAAGGGTAGCAAATCCTGAAACCCTGTTTAAGACAGAATCCCCAGATGCGCAAAAACCTTGGTCTACACTTTGACAAGGAATCAGAGAGTTATATCCTCAGTCCAAGTCTCCACGTGGCCTCGTGCTTAACTCCTGTTTGAGAGGAGTTTCCCAGATACAATCAACATAGAAAAGGGTTTACTTAGTGATTGGCTGACTACGTCTGAAATTTTAACACTTGTGGGGAGTTTCAACTCCCTGCCCTGCAAGTCTAGCCGAAGCTAGTTGGTGTATGACCCTATAAAATAAAACTTACCAATAATTTTTAAATTATATCATTTATTTTAAGTGTTGTTTTTAGTTAGAGGGTAAATGGTGTGAAACTTATGTGGTGTTTTGACTCAAAGTTGAAACAAAATGACTAAGCAAAGAGAAATGAAACGCAAAAGCAAAAAGTATTCTATTTTTCTTTTTCAAATAGAAACATGAAAGCCACAAAAAAACAAATTCTTTTTATTTTTTCAAAAACAATGGTATGCCATGCAATCTAGACTAAAAAACTAATCTACATGTATATAAACCAAACATGTGTTTTTTTTTTATAAATATAAACTGATGAAAATACAACAGAAAAACTAAGACTACATTTTTTTGTAATTTTTGAGATTATATTTAAAAACTGAAAACAAAACTACTATATGCAAAACAAATGCAAAAGTTTATAAATGTTTTCTTTTCACTTTTTAAAATGCTCAAAGACTACTGTGCCCCTAAATGCACAAAACTTGAGTATGCTTGAATTAAACTAACTGTATAAAGTAAGCAAGGTGAAGTAAACAGATTAATAAGACCAAGGATCAACCACCTAAGGAAGACTTGGAACCCTAGCTTGGGTGGACACAATGATAAGAAATCACCGAAATCACACAAAGGCAAGTGGCAAACCAAAAACTATCCGCAAATAGAATGGGATACACAGTGTCCAGAACCTTGATCACTGATTCAAGACAACCAACACTTGAACCTATAACCCAAACAGGAAAATCCACTTCAAGTTGCAAACATAAGACAATCCAAACAATAAGAACTCAAGGGCTTTATAAGAAAGCACAAGGTGTGGCCAACAAGGTCATCAAACTCATAGTGTAGTGCTTATAAGGAAGACCAACCAGCAAACAAACTTTATAGAGGGATAGGGACAAGCAAACCCCAACCCAAAAATTCCAATGCTAAGGCTTGTACGCGACTGTGTACAAGGGCAACCCGCATACTGTACACAACTATCCTATAGAGCAACCCATGTATGTAGGTCTCTGTACGCGACTATATGCAAGAGCAACCCGCATACAGGTGGAAATTTTTCTAATAAAAAGGGAAATTTTCAAGGTCTTCAAACACTACCCCAAGAATGAACCAAGATAGAATACCACACACACAATCAAGGCAAAGACTGGGTATTGATCTACAGAGTTAGCCCACAGCAGTCTGGGCTCCCCAGCGGAGTCGCCAGTTCTGTTGTTTAGGAATAAACACCCTTGTAACCGAGGGTCTAGGGTTACCAACGTACTCTTAAAACTTGCAGACAATCAGCTTTAAAGTACAGAAAAAGAATAGGAATAAATGTTGAACTCCCCTGATTAACGACGGTTGATCCAAGCTTTCTCTTCTCCCGCTCCGCTCCTCTCCAAAGCTTTCAGGGATGCACCTCCTTCACCTGCAAAGAACAAATCCTCCAAGTACAATCTTATACATGCATATATAACAAGTTAGATAAACAATATATAGAGTGCTTAATCATAAATATTCATCAAACCATGATACATGAAAGAGACTCAACACAAAGTTGGAAGAAGGATTCTCTTTATTAACAATAGTGAATGAGATAAGTGTATAACCCAACGCCTGAAACAAGGACTCCTCTGGAACCAAAGGATTCTGAGTTCTGCTGCTCCAAAGACTTCTGAAGATATACCAGTAGCATAACTTTGCTCTCCAAGTATGATTTATTAATGCCCTCCCCAAGGACTCTATTTATACTTTGGAAAATAGAGCAGTTTCGAAGGTTGAGGAGGTTGAGACAGTTGAGATAGTTAATGATTAGGGCTCAATAACTCTCAATTAATCGTGTTTTATTATTTTTAATCTCGAATGGATGTGTACGCGAGTATTGATATTGGCAACCGGCGTATGACACGCGAGTTGCTATAAGGGAAACCCGTGTACAGATCTGTATGCAGGTTGCAATGAAGATACTCGCGTATAGTACGCGGGATGCTGTGGAGATAGTCGCGTACGTATGCGATTTGCTGTGGATATAGTCATGTACGACAATCAATATATACAAAGGTAAAAATGGCAAGCTGGTTGGATAGTGAATGCATCTCATGTCATGCCCATCTATAGTGTTTAGGCAACCTTCAATCCATAAGTTTCCTTTTGTGCGCCAACATATGAAGTGTCAGCACTCGGACAGAGAAGTGCCATTTGTGTTGATAACAATAACAATAGATATTATCTAGATATTTTTAGTTGTCAACCATTCTCTTTGTCGATATCTTGATTTGTACCATTTTAGTAACAAATTTGTACCAGCTAGGCCCACGAAGGCAAGGTATTAGTTCTTCTAATAAATTAAAACAATTAATAATGACCCTTCATTGCCATTCAAAATTGATATTGCTAACCATTTCAAGTAACAAATTTGTACCAGCTAGGGCCACGAAGGCAATGTATTAGTTCTTCGAATAAATTAAAATATGACAGAAGGTACTATGTGAAATTACATGTGTTGTACATGCCCGATTGTCTCGGCTGTTGGTATATCAATTGTGATGTATCCACTCGAGAGCAATCTCTCCTACAATATGTATCGCTAGATTTGAATTATTTTGAAATCGATGGTTTATACTCTGGACAGTGTTACTATCAATACAGTGCTGTTGAGTTCTCATTTGATTGCCAAACATGTGATGCAGCTCAGAAACAACTAATGATGCAGTACAAAAACAACTAATGGACTTTACAATCATGATGTGAACTAAAAGCCCGTTTGACTATATTAGACTATACTACTAGCAACAATTCAAGATTCATAGGCAGAGTGCAAAGGCTCACACACAGAGAGGAAAGGTATACACACCAAACTCATTGTATTACTGAAATAAAATTTAGGTAAATAGGTAAACACCAAACAAACTAGATTCTCGAAGAAAGGATTATATCATATACCTAAGTTTAGAAAATAAGTCTTACAATAAGAAAGGATGGTTTGGTGAACAACATTTTCACTTGTACTTGTACTACAATAAGTCTTACTAATATTTAAGAGACTAATTCCAACTACTTGCTTTTAGTTATGAAAATAATAAGTGATGGAAGCTCCAACTTCCAATTTTTAATTAACAATTTTAACATTTATAATTGAAAATATAATTCAAGGTCAAATGAAATACAAAATAATACTCAATAAGAAAGATATGGACTCTTTTACAGCTTGCAAAGAGTTCATTTGATGACCGATCTTGTACATACATAACTAGGTGTTTCATCCATAAAGTTTGCACTCATCTTATGTAATATGTTGATTTAATTAAAAAAAAGGAACATAGAGTTTTAAAAGAAAGAAAAGAATGCAAAAAGATTTATATTTTTTTAATATTTTATTTAAATTTAAATATTAAAAAAAATTAACAACAATATTTTCATATTTCTATTACATTTACAAACATACATCTCACAATCCTAATATTTTATGGTTATTTGAGACACTTGCACAATGAATCTTTGTTTCAGTAAAAAAAATAAAAATATAAGAAATAGAATAATTAAAGTTCTCATAACTGGCTCATTTATGATTTTTTCTAACATTGACATTCTATTTTTTTTTTGGTCTTATAAAGTATGTGACTTTCTGAGTGCAGCCTTTGAGTGCTTAAATGATGGAATCAATTTAGGAAAACTTGTAAACATTTAGATAAGAAGTAGTACTAGTTCAATGTTATTTTTTCAAAATAAAATTAGCATGTTTTAGATTTCTTTATAATTATCTATGTGAGTGGACCTCAAAATTATTTCACCAAGTGTTAGTGCAGCTTTTAAAGGTCTTAATGTAATGATGAAGGATTTGATCTTTTTTCAAGAAATAGTTGAGGAATGAAAAAAGTTATGGCCGAAACACCAAGAGATTGTTTTTTCTCATAAGGAGTTACATCACAAGAAAAATATTAAAAAAATACATTTTTTCTTAAAATTACATATTTGTAATATGTAGAAAGGGTTCTATTTACATCTTCAATTTCAACATCTATGATTGTATGTAACATAGTGTTGGTTGCTGAAAATGCCTTTTTCCCCCTATCCTTGTTATATCATTTTTCATCTTGTTTTCTTTATTAGTGCAACCACAAAATTACTATCTTCCACAGAAAAAAGCGTTATCCTAAGTAGGTATATAGCCTATTACTATTAATGCTTGGTTTGCTTGTAATTCTGGGTTATGCTTCCTATTGTGGCTAACTCTTGATGAATTAATGAAGACAAATGAAATATAGGGGATCGATGGACTACCTTGTTGATACACACATAGGGAATGAACTTGTGGCGTACTTTGAATCTTCTAAGGGTCCAACTCAGCTTATCTACTCTAGCAGTACTTACTTTCTTTCTTTATCTACATTATGTGCGATATTCGAGAGAGTTGGTGTGGTGCATATCTTGGAAGGCTCTTAAAAGTTGTTGCTTCTATTATAATAGTTCTTTAAAGATCATCCTAATTGAGTCATTGCTATTGTAACTATTTTCCATTTTGTATATTCGACGACTTGAGAGTCATTGATTCTTAGAACTAACTGAATTAATAGAATCCAGACCTGTTTTGGAAAACAAGGAAGACTTCAAAACCATCCCGATAGAGATTTTGTGCTCAGTTAGTCCATTCTCGGGGTCAATTGTACAAGCATGAGTGGAATTGACATTGTATCTAGCAACTCTCTTCTAATAGAATTAGCAATGTTTCAATAACTTCCTAAGTGCTCATTTCTTTTAGTGTGTTGAGGAAACCCTGTTAGGAGGCAAGGACCCACCTTTTCTCAGATCTTGCCTAGTTAGTTAGCTATGAATTTATTTAATTTCATTAGTATGGGAATTTGTTGAAACAATTTATTTTATAGATAATGCAAGAGGAGCGTTGAGAACATTATATCATTTGTCTATATGTCTTTTATCTTGATGTTAAAAAAAATCGATTGTTTGGTGTGTGATCTTTCTCAAAGTGTGTCATTAACTTCTTCATGATTAAAATTGTTGGTACTCATGTACTCCTTCGCTGGATATTATCATAGATTAAATCCTTTCATGAATTGTTGAACAAATTGAGTAATGTGTGATCTTTCCTTAAGCAATTAGATTAAATTTATGTTTGGAGTTCTTATTGACACAATTGAATAGATCTTTTAATTATTTGCAATAGTACATAGGATTTAACTTATTGCAAAAATAAAATAGATGTTTCAATCATAAAATAGTTTTTGAATTTCGATTTTCCAAGAGTGATTTCCTTTTCTTGCAAAGTGTGGTTTATTTTATTCTTCGAGATTGAATTAGCAGTGGAATTTAGATTAATCTGCGAACAAGAGTGCAATACAGTCTCAACAAGTAGGTTGCTTAATGAACAAGGTTGAATTAGGTGATTGTGTGTGTAATTATTAAAATCAGTTGGCTTGATGTTTATAGATAGGCTTTACTTAATTGCCTTTGAAATAACAAGACTTCCTTGGGTTGATAATTTATATTGAGAACTTTGATTGTTGAATTAATTAGACAATTAAATTACCCAACATTTGGTGTCGTTTCTAGGGAAGGCGATTGATAAAAATAGAGCATAACTGGTGATCTGTTTTCTTTCCTTATGTTTTGAGGTTGTAGGCCGATAAGACGTAGTGAAGAGTTGTTCATCCTTCGACAAGATGAATTGGGATTTGGATCTCATAACAAGGTAAGCTATGTAAGCATGCATGAATAGGAAATTAAAAGAATGTGGAAACCCCCAAAACACTAACTTTGTAGGTAGCAGAGGACATGGAGGATCAGGTGTAGGAAGGGATACATTCATTGATGAATTGATCACTAGAGAACATTCCTCTACTGGAAATACCTTTCAACGATTACTATTAAAATACTCAAAAAGGCTATCCTCATACTTGGGATATATTTTATTAATCTCCATGATTAATTTCCTAGGTTCTAAACTTGGTAGTTGCCCTCAACTTGCAAATATGGTAAACACTTGCCATGTTTACACCCATGAGCGCCTTCTACTGATTCTGGATAAGATTCTTCCAACTTTATTGGCTGCCCATATTAGTAACTTCTCTTTCCGGCCTTTCTCAGACATAGATTATTTTTTCAGCTTTAAGATGGAAAAGGTAAAATCTAGTCTCATAGCAATTGCCCTCTTTTTTACCAACTCATTCTCCATATTTTTCTCTCTCAAAAGCATGATCCCATTGATTTTCCACCACTCATTAACCGACATGCCTTATTCATCTAATTCGTGACCTCCTTGACTGATTTGGAAAGTGTTTTATGCACCTAGGGGGGATTTTTTTATTTTAGTAATCTTGCTAATTGTGAGGATTCAAATTTCCTTCTTAGGATTTCGAATCTCTGATGTAATTATATATTTGGATAGCCATCACATTAAAAAGGTTGTTTGGTGTACACTTATTCAATGCAAGTTAGTGTTATGCACCAATTTGAATCTTAAATTTTGAATTTCAATTGCAAAAATAAAATAGATATTTAATCATAAAATAGTTTTTGAATTTCCATTTGCCAAGAGTGATTTGCTTTTCTTGCAGAGTGTGATTTATTTTATTCTTCGAGATTGAATTAACATTTTAATTTAGATTAATCCGTGAACAAGAGTGCAATACAGTCTCGACAAGTAGGTTTCTTAATGAACATGGTTGAATGGGTGATTGTGTGTAATTATTAAAATTAGTGGGCTTGATGTTTATGCATAGAATTTACTTAATTTCCTTTGAAATAAAAATACTTCCTTGGGTTGATAATTTATATTGATAACTTTGATTGTTGAATTAATTAGAAAATTAAAGCACCCAACATTTGGCGTCGTTTCTAGGGAAGGCGATTGTAACTGGTGATGTTTTCTTTCCTTATGTTTTGAGGCTACAGGCTGGTAAGATGTAGTGAAGAGTTGTTCATCCTTTGACAAGATGAATTGGGATTTGGATCTCATAACAAGGTAAGCTACGTAAGCATGCATGAATAGGAAATGAAAAGAATGTGGAAACCCAAAAACACTAACTTTGCAGGTGGCAAAGGAGATGGAGGATTAGGTCTAGGAAGGGATACATTCATTGATGAATTGATCACGAGAGAATATTCCTCTACTAGAAATACCTTTCGATGTTCAATGTTAGAATACTCAAAAAAACCATCCCCATACTTGGGATATATTTTATTAATCTCCATTATTAATTTCCTAGGTTCTAAACTAGGTAGTTGCCCTCCACATGCAACTATGGTAAACACTTGCCATGTTTACACCTAGGAGTGCCTTATACTGATTTTGGATAAGATTCTTCCAACTTTATTGACTGCCCATATTAGTACTTTCGGTTTCCTGCCTTTCTCAGGCTTAGACTATTTTTTCAGCTTTAAGGTGGAAAAGGTAAAAGCTAGTCATGATAGTAATTGCCTTCTTTTTTCCCAACTCATTCTCCATATTTTTCTCTCTCAAAAGAATGATCCCATTGAATTTCCACTACTCATTATCCGACATAACTTATTCATCTAATTCGTGACCTCCTTGACTGATTTGGAAAGTGTTATATGCACTTAGGGGGGACTTTTTATTTTAGTAATCCTGCTAATTGTGAGGATTCAACTTTCCTTCTTAGGATTTCGAATATCTGATGTAATTATATATTTGGATAGCCATCACATTAAAAAGTTTGGTTGGTGTACACTTATTCAATGCAAGTTAGTGTTATGCACCAATTTCAATCTTAAATTTTGTGTGGAATCTATGCATGTTTCTAGCAATTTTTGTGAGTTAAATTGTGCTAAGACTGGGCTTAATTTCCACATGGTATCAAAGATCCCTTAGCTTGATATTTATCCTCTCTTTTTGCTATTTGTGATTGCATGATCGATTCTCACTCTCTCAAGGAGTGCATTCAATCTACCAGGGCACAATTGTTCAAGTAGTGGATCAATCTCAAAATATCATCTTGACTCCATTTAACTTTTTTGAATGGAAGGCACAAATGGAAATATTGTTGAGGAGCAAGGGTCTCTAGAGGGTGACCATGGAAACTGAAGATGAGCCTAATTCAGTAGTAGAGAATATCAAGTGGAATAATAGGATGGATGAGGCCTATGGTCTCTTGTGTCTCAGTATTTCTAGAGACCTTATTTTCCATCTAGATGGTTTGACCACACCAAATGGAGTATGGGAGAAAATTCAAGATTTTTTTGGAAAGACAGATGAAATGAGGGGACATCAACTGGAGAATGATTTTATCTCACTTAGTCCAAGCAATTTCGATACATTACAAGACTATTTATCCAAGTCCAAATCTCTTGTTCTTCAACTGAAGCAGTGTGGACTTGAAAAGAAGGACGAGTAACTAGTCTTGGCCATGCTTTCGAAGTTAGGCCCTAAATACTTAATGTTTGTTTCGACCTTCCATGCCATCAAAATGATTGTTCAAAACTGGAAGATTCCATCACATGTAGAATTCATGGAATCTTTGACCCAGGAACAAGACAAGTTGGTCATGATGTGAACCATTAAGCCTTCCAAAGGTCAAGCTTTCGTTGTAGGAGATTCAAAGAAATATTCCAGATGCAATAAGAAGGATAATCCAAAGAAGCCTCTCGATCAAAAGAAATACAAGTCAAACTATCAAAAGGAGTATTCGAGCTTTAAGAAGAATCCACATTAAAGAAAGGAAAAGTTGAAATGAGCAAGTGTGCATACTGTAATAGTGGCTTCCATCTAGAGAGCTCCTACATGGAAAAAAATTGATATGATGTCTCAACTCCTTGAGAAGCACAATATATCTCTCCTCGAAGGTGCAAAGAAGAAGGAGGGAGGATCAAATTATGAATACAAGGAGAGATTTCATGCCCTAGTAGCAAGCACTGTAAGATACTCTTCTTTCATCATTGATCCTAGAGCTTCAATGCATATGGTTTCAGAAAGGGAGGCCTTCTTCTCTATTGATGCTTCGAATGGTCCTAAAATTGTTTTGGGATATGACTCTGAAACTAAAAGAAAAGGGAAAAGTAGAACAGATCTTTAGCATGGTTCCTTCAATAATGTTTTGTATGGCCCAGGTATTGTTTTCAACCTCTTGTTAGTCTATCAAATGACCCACACTAGGTCTCCTAAGAAGGGTGTATTGAGTCCCAATGTTGTAGAAATCACTAGAATTTCTAATGGTAGAGTCATACCGAAAGGATTTGTTGAGCATAGCTCCAAGGTGTACAAGTTCTCACACTTCATGCCCTTCTCAAACCCCTATACTCTCCTCACCCATGCTGATGGATATAGAAAGTTATGGCATGAAAGGTTTGGCCATATAAACTACAAGTATCTTTGTGATTTGTGTGATTAAAATATGGTCATAGGGTTTCCCAATATAAAGTTTTCTAAAGGATTTTGTCAAGGATGCATTCTAGGAAAACACGCAGAGCATAAGTATGAGAGAGTTAGTCATGATCGAACTTCTACACCCCTTGAGCTTGCTCACAGTGATATAGTTGGTCCATTCCCTCATATGTTAATGATTCAAGCCAAATGTTTCCTAACCTTCTTTGATGAATTTTACATATATTGTTGGATCTTCTTCCTCAATTACAAGTCAGAAGTCTTTGATCTTTTCAAGGCTTTTAAAGACCTGGTAGAAAATCAGTCTGGAAGGAAGATCAAAGCTCTCATATATGATAATGGTGGTGAATATGTCAAATATGAATTTATGCAATTTTATTAAGATGAAGGTATCCATATGCAACATTTGATTCCTTACACACCTCAACAGAATGGTGTTGTTGAGAGAAAGAATAGATCTCTCAAAGAGATGCCTACTTGCATGATGGAGTATAAAAATTTTCCAGCAAAGTTTTGAGTTGAAGCAATCAACTGTGCAGCCTATATTCAGAATAAGGTTCCTCATAAATCCTTGGATGGAATAACTCCTTTCGAAGCTTGGAGTGGATACAAGCCTGATGTGTCACACTTCGGGATTTTTGGCTCTAAAACTTGGGATAGAATTCCACCAGAAAAGAGAAAGGATTTGCAACCCCAAAGCCAAGAATGCCTATTTTTTGGGTATCCATAATATTCCAAAGGTTACAAATTGATCAACTTTATCACTCAAAAAGATTTCATCGAAAGGAGTGTTCAATTTGAAGAAGAGCCCATGCCAACAACTTAAACTGGAGAATCCTCTTCACCTCTACCTCTGATTGTAAGTAAAGACTCTATGATCCTTATGATTTTGATATGTTTGATAATTAATAATTAATTTCATATCCAAGCACTCCTATAAGACCTAAATGGGTAGCAAATACTATACAAGCAATTAGGGAACTAGCTGGGAATCCCAGAGATCCTGGAAGAACTAGATCTCAGTTTGAGAGTGCCCTCTCTGTCAAAGATCCAAGATTTGATGAGAAGTGTTATATGATGATTGAATTTGATCCAAAATTATATTAAGAAGCCTCAAATTATCCAATATGTCAGGAATCCATGAAAGAAGAATCGCATTCGCTACAGAAAAAGGAAAATGGAAGCTAGTCAATATCCCACCTGGTCGAAATCTAGTGAAATGCAAATGGGTCTTCAAAACAAAGTTTGATGTTGATGGATATCCTTTGAATTAAAGAGAAATGTCATTTGGAAAGAGATTCTCCCAAGTCCAAGGAATTGATTACAATGATACCATTTCACCAGTGGTAAAGATGGACTCAATAAGACTAGTTTTAGCAATTTTAACATCCAAGCAATGGGAGGTGCATCACATGGATGTAAAAAGTGCCTTCCTACATGGTGATATCAAAGAATAGATCTATATGAAGCAGCCATAATGTTTTGTTACTAATCCATATCTTCTGTCTAGGTTGAAGAAATCCTTATATGGGCTAAAACAAGCTCCCAAATCTTAGTATGCCAAGATAGATGGCTTTATGCTATCTCAAAACTTCAGTAGATGAAAGTATGATCCTAATGTATATATGAATATGAATAATGGTTCAATAATAATTATTGTCTTGTATGTGGATGACCTTTTGATGACAGGAAGTTCCATTAGAGAAATTGATTTCTTGAAAGTTGCTTTGAACCAATCTTTCTCCATGAATGATTTGGGATTGTTAAGCCAATTCTTGGGGCTTGAGATTTCTAAATAAACCTATGAAATCAAAGTACATCTATACAAATATGCTTCAAACCTACCAAATAATTTATACATGAAATATTGTAATCCAACCAAGACTCATTTCCTCTTAGGGGTTAATCTTGAAGTTGCAGATTCAACTCCTTTTGTGAACAACACCCTATACATTCAGCTAGTTGGTTGTCTTCTGTAACTCACACTCGACCTGATATTTCTTGGAAAGTGTTTTATGCACATAGGGGGGATTTTTTTATTTTAGTAATCCTGCTAATTGTGAGGATTCAACTTTCCTTCTTAGGATTTCGAATATTTGATGTAATTATATATTTCGACAGCCATCACATTAAAAAGGTTGGTTGGTGTGCACTTAATCAATGCAAGTTGGTGTTATGCACCAATTTGAATCTTAAATTTTGAATTTCAATTGCAAAAATAAAATAGATATTTCAATCATAAAATAGTTTTTGAATTTCCATTTACCAAGAGTGATTTCCTTTTCTTGCATAGTGTGCTTTATTTTATTCTTCGAGATTGAATGAACAATTGAATTTAGATTAATCTGCGAACAAGAGTGCAATACAGTCTCGACAAGTAGGTTTCTTAATGAACATGGTTGAATTGGGTGATTGTGTGTGTAAGTATTAAAATTAGTGGGCTTGATGTTTATGCATAGACTTTACTTAATTTCCTTCGAAATAAAAAGACTTCCTTGGGTTGATAATTTATATTGATAACTTTGATTGTTGAATTAATTAGAAAATTAAAGCACCCAACATTTGGCGTCGTTTCTAGGGAAGGCGATTGATAAAAATAGAGCATAACTGGTGATGTTTTCTTTCCTTATGTTTTGAGGTTGCAGGCTGGTAAGACATAGTGAAGAGTTGTTCATCCTTCGACAAGATGAATTGGGATTTGGATCTCATAACAAGGTAAGCTATGTAAGCATGCATGAATAGGAAATGAAAAGAATGTGGAAACCCCAAAAACACTAACTTTGCAGGTGGCAGAGGACATGGAGGATTAGGTCTAGGAAGGGATACATTCATTGATGAATTGATCACCAGAGAATATTCCTCTACTAGAAATACCTTTTGACGATCATTTTTATAATACTAAAAAAAACCATCCCCATACTTGGGATATATTTTATTAATCTCCATTATTAATTTCCTATGTCTAAACTAGGTAGTTGCCCTCCACATGCAACTATGGTAAACACTTGCCATGTTTACACCCAGGAGCGCCTTATACTAATTCTGGATAAGATTCTTCCAACTTTATTCACTGTCTATATTAGTAATTCCACTTTCCTGCCTTTCTCAAACTTAGACTATTTTTTCAGCTTTAAGGTGGAAAAGGTAAAAGCTAGTCATGATAGCAATTGCCTTCTTCTCTCCCAACAGATTCTCCATATTTTTCTCTCTCAAAAGAATGATCCCATTGTATCTCCACCACTCATTATCCAACATGCCTTATTCATCTAATTCGTGACCTCCTTCACTGATTTGGAAAGTGTTTTATACACCTAGGGGGGATTTTTTATTTTAGTAATCCTGCTAATTGTAAGGAATCAACTTTCCTTGTTAGGATTTCGAATATCTGATGTAATTATATATTTGGACAGCCATCACATTAAAAATTTTGGTTGGTGTACTCTTATTCAATGCAAGTTAGTGTTATGCACCAATTTCAATCTTAAATTTTGTGTGGAATCTATGCATGTTTCTAGCAATTTTTGTGAGTTAAATTGTGCTAAGACTGGGCTTAATTTCCACATGGTATCAAAGATCCCTTAGCTTGATATTTATCCTCTCTTTTTGCTATTTTTGATTGCATGATCGATTCTCACTCTCTTAGGGAGTGCATTCAGTCTACCAAGGCATAATTGTTGAAGCAATGCATCAATCTCAAAATATCATCTTGACTCCATTTAAATATTTTGAATGGAAGGCACAAATGGAAATATTGTTGAGGAGCAAGGGTCTCTAGAGGGTGACCATGGAAATTGAAGATGAGACTAATTTAGTAGTAGAGAATGTCAAGTGGAATAATAGGATGGATGAGGCTTATGGTCTCTTGTGTCTCAGTATTTCTAGAGACCTTATTTTCCATCTAGATGGCTTGATCACACCAAATGGAGTATGGGAGAAAATTCCAGATTTTTTAGGAAATACAGATGAAATGAGGGGACATCAACTGGAGAATGATTTTATCTCACTTAGTCCAAGCAATTTCAATACATTACAAGACTATTTATGAAAGTCCGAATCTCTTGTTCTTCAACTGAAGTAGTTTGGAGTTGAAAAGAAGGATGAGCAACTAGTCTTGGCCATGCTTTCGAAGTTAGTCCCTAACTACTTAATGTTTGTTTCGACCTTCCATGCCATCAAAATGATTGTTTGAAACTAGAAGATTCCATCACTTGTAGAATTCAAGGAATCTTTGACCCAGGAACAAGACAAGTTGGTCATGATGCGAACCATTAAACCTTCCAAAGGTCAAGCTTTCGTTGTTGGAGATTCAAAGAAATATTCCAGATGTAATAAGAAGGATAATACAAAGAAGCCTCTCGATCAAAAGAAATACAAGTCAAAGTATCAAAATGAGTATTTGATCTGTTTGTGCCAGAAATTGTTTCCAAGGCCAGAGAAACAAGCCAACACAATCTCAAATGAAACTCAATAAAATAAAGTAGGTTTTAGGTTTTTGAAAGGTTTTGTGGTTGTAAAGTTTGGTAAGCAATCAGGGAATACATTCATGAATTAAACAGGAATTGAATCATAAACAAAAGAGGATAAAGATGCATAATATATTCAACAAGATCCAACAGAACACAGTATTGAAGTTCATTCATAAAAGACAAAGCATCACCAGCATATAAACATAAACCAGTAAATGAATATATCACTTAAGAAACTAAACAAGCTGAACAATGAAGCCAACACAGAAAAT
Source organism: Pseudotsuga menziesii (assembly GCA_001517045.1). NCBI lineage: Eukaryota > Viridiplantae > Streptophyta > Pinopsida > Pinales > Pinaceae > Pseudotsuga > Pseudotsuga menziesii. The sequence continues at coordinate 160,465 of LPNX010113765.1, forward strand.
GAAGGGTAAAAGTGTCATATATCTCATAATTTCATCATCAAATGCATATAAGAGTGTTATACTTAACTCATGAACAAGTCTGAAGACCAAAATAGTCTGAAGACCTCCTGAAGCTATCCCAAAATCAAAAACCTCTCAATGACCTTCTAATCTCTCTAAATAGTGTTTTTACAAAATCAGTTAGAGGTCGAAAACCCTAACTGCCTTCCATCAGCTCGATGAGGTAAAGTAAAATGTACAAAATTACAAAACATGATACTTTCTAAAAATAGTAAACACTAACTAATAAGTTTCTCAAAAAGATAACAAATAACTAATTGAACAACTGACTTATAGACTATTGCTGCCTCAGCTAGCAGAGCAATGCCATCTAACACTTGACCTTTCTTTTTAGCTCTCTTTTCTTAATCCTCGATGCCTGCTAGCCTTCTTGATAGTTCTTCATTTTCCTGCTGTAATTCTTTGACTCTCTTTTTCAATTTTGTGCACTGCAAGTTAGTAGCTCTTTTTCTCTTTAGAGCCTCTTCAGCTACTGCTGTCAACTCCTGAAAATTGTCATTGACATCATGTAGGTCTTCTCTTAGCCTTCTATTAGCCATCATCAGCCCATCATCGACCCCTTGCATGTAATTCATCTGCTGCTTGTACTGCTTAATGGTTTTCTGCAAGTTTTCTCTGTCAGAGTCAAATGGATTACCTGCTGTAGGATCTTGTTCATCATCAGGTATCCAAGGTATATCAAGTTTTTTTAAGATCTCAGCATCTTCAATTAACAGGCCTGTAGGAGTGTCTACAATTCTAGGATTTTCCTCACCTGTTACTTCAACTGAAGGAGCTTCTTCTTTCAATTGTGGCTGTTTTAAAAGATCACTTCTTATTTCAAAAAACATTTCAGACAATTTAGGTGCAGGCTGGATTGAATCTCCTAATGATTTTAATGAACTCTTGGCTTTTGTAGGATGCACATATGAAGCTTTTGCAGCTGTTTGTTTGTTCACTTTTCTGCTAACTTTGTCTAGTTCTGGTTTATCATCAAAGGAAACATCATCTAGGACAGTAACTTCATTTGTATTCAATCTGGGATTGAGCAAATTCTTCATGTTCAATCTTAGCTTGTTCTTTGACCTAGTTTTAGGTCTCTAATATGACGCTGCTTCTCCCACCATTTTAAGCTTCCTTCCTTGATGTTGGATAGCAGCCAAATCTATTACTTCAAGCTTATTCCTCTTCCTGTTAGGTTTTACTGCTGTGCTTTTTGAAGTAGGAAATTCTCTGCATGCTTCAGCTTTGACTTCAGTCCTAGCAATAGGTTGATCTTCTTCTAGAAAATATCCCTCATCATCTGAGAGAACGGTGATGGGACTTCTCTGCTGAGCCTGAAACTCCTCCTTAGGTACAGCCACATCTTCTATATCAGCAGCTTTCACTTCATGAGAATCCTCTGCATGTGCCAAGTACTGCTCAGGTTGCTTTTTGTCTTCTACAAACAGTGAGTACTTGCCTTTAATACTAGCTGATAATACTTTGGGTTCACTGTCATCCTCCACATGCTCTGATGCTTTCTCAACCTTGACATCCTCCTTGTCTTCAAGTTTAGCTTTCTGACCTAATTTTCTCATCAATACCTTCCCTTTGTCTGCTTGCTTTTTAGGCTGCTGATCTTCCTATTTGATTTGAAAGCCAGACCAAAAGATGAAAAAATCCCAGGTCTTTCCTTCATGCTGTAAAACAGTGCTAATAATTAACTTAATTAGCCCATGGTGAAAGATAGACTGAGAAGAATGGTCCATATTCCCTTTGACCCTGTTGGACATCTTCTGCAAGCTTTTGAATAAGAAGAATGGTAGGCTCATCTTGGACACCCCGACCATATGTTGTAGAAATATGAAGTGATACTTATAAACATAAGCATACCTGCCCTCACAAGTAATATAACTCTGCAAAATTCTGATTGGTTCTACCCATTCCTTTCTGAAATTTTGAATTGGGATGCCTTTATTCCAGTCTGGGGTGACATTTGGTAATAGATATCTTTGAGGGTCAATGGTAAAGGGCAGTTTCTTAAACCATGGTTCACCTTCATTCTTAATCCCTGTAGCTTCTGCAATCAACTCCACTGTCAGCCTGAACTTAAGAGTGTCAAAGGTCACCATGTCATCTTTAAAGCATTGTGCAAACTTGCAGGACACTTCAATATTATACCCATTTATTCTTTTGAAAAACTCAAGCCAACCAGCCTGTTGGAATAGTTCAACACACCCAGGGAGTTTTTCAATCCAATCTACATCAGTAGGTTCAGCTCTGTTAATTTTACCACTCTTGCCTATTTTTCTTCAAAGGATGGAAACTGTATGGCTTTTAGGGTTCAATTAATGATCTGACAGGCGATGTTTCCTTTTTCAAATCCCTCAGGTTTCAAAAACAGCTCTCCTTACTCTTCTTTGACTGCTCCTTTTGTTTTCTTAATACAGGCTGGGCTTATTTACAGTCACAAGAGACTTAGATCATTTGAAATATTCTAAAGTATTCACTGCCACCGATAACTGTCATTCCATTTAATTATTCTAACGGCTGTCCATCTCCAGCATGTAGAATAAACCTGTGTATTAGTACCCATAACCTGCCAGAATCATGTATAAACCATCTCTGCACAAAAAGAGTATTACATGAAGAATCTCAACTGCCAACCTTTTAGACTAAACGCAGACTGTTTATAGGTTAGATGAGAAGATATATAAAGGAGAAACGATCTTAAACTTAATCCATTTTCAGCTCTTAGTAATCTTAGTATCAAAATGATAATAAGTTTTCATCAACTCTCAAGCCTTAAGCTCTTCGCTGCTTCTATTTGCTTCCAAAAACAATAAGCTTCAAAACCTAACAAAATTAGGTCTCCCTGCAACTTCAGATATTCGACTCCTTTTTTGTATTGCTTGTAACCACAGAATCAATTTAAGACATTGAAAACATTGTCAAATGTATAATTCATCACATCATTACACTTTGAGCTTTGACAGGGTCATTTTTCATCAAAAATTGCTATTTTTCAGCCTTCACCCATCCTGGAATCTCAGAGCGTCTCAGATAGCTATTTCTTTGGCCGAAATTTCATTAAATAACACAATTTAGCATTTCCCTTGATCAATTTTGACAGAATAAGCCCCATCGAAAAAGCCCCAAATTATTAGCTATATTGGCTTATCATAGAATACCTTTAAATTGATCAACTACAGTTGTTTAAAATCATGACCTGAGTTGTCAAATTGGTGACCTTGGATGTACAGGCGTCCTCCAACGTTCAATTTAACTACTAGCAGCGAAATTAGGGAGCCCTAATTTCCCGTGAAGCCATAAAAACCTCTCTCTGTTCTGCAGCGGCAATGTCCGGTTTTTGAGTAGCTATGGTTACTCCACTAAGTCCTTCGTCTTCAAATGTGCATGCAAGTAACCACTCATTTCACATTAAACCAACTCTACACTGCTTCCTGGCATGATGGGATGCGTTCAGTTAATGATGACTAACGATTTCTTCTATGAACTGAAACCACTTGTTATCATGATATTCCCTGAATCCACACGTAGCAAACACCCTCAAAACACGTGATCAGTCACTCATCATTCAAAAACATGCCAAATTTTGCTAAAAAATCGAAGGAATTGGGAGTCGCGATATTCTTGTAGCGCTCCTTTGCAATTTTTTTAGACTTGCGCTACAAGAATAAGTTTGACTCGGTTTTGGTGCTTTTTTATAGCTTTTTGTCAATTTGCATGAAGTTTAAAAGCTGTTTGAGTAATGACTATGCATAATTATGCTCAGAATATGATTCATGAGTCCATTATTTGATATGATGACTTTTTAAAACCCTTTAACAAAATAAAAACCTAGAGTTAAAACTTGAGAATTTCAAAAGAAAGTTCAAAATTTCATATAAAGGCTAAAAATTTCCTAAAAGAGGCAAAAATAAAATTAAAGCAAATGAATAACTCAAAATAAAATGCAAATCAAACAAAATTTGAAGAAACAAATCACTGACTTAACATCTGGCTCCAGCTGCGGGATGAAGACCTCCCTACGAGGCTTCAAGAACCTGTAGACCAGTGCCTTCTGTCTGCTATCTTATCTACCTATCTGTAAAACTTCCATTGGGATATGGAGTCTTATTATGCTTCACTCACACCGGTATGTACAATGGAAAGTGAAAATGCTCTTATAAACTGTAGAAATGCTTGAGGAATCGCCCATTAACAGGGCTGGACAACTCCTCACCTTCCAAGGACTGCAAGATAAAAGTATTGTTCTCTAAAACTTTTGATACCAGAAAAGGGCCAAACCAAAGATTGTCAAACTTACCATGCTTACCCTTTTGCTCCTTTCTTGCATCCCATCTTAGAACCATATCAGCAACTGAGAAAGTATTTTCTTTGCTATTTCTGTCAAATCTGCTTTTTATCTTAGATCTGTACAACTGTGCTTTTTCATCTACCTTCTCCCTGCTCTGCTGTAACTCTATCATTTCAAAGATTCTCCTATGCATATCATTTGGCTCCTCTTGAGAATTCTGGAGAAACTTCATCACCGGAATCCCCAATTGAACAGGGAAAATTGCCTCTGTACCATAGACTAACTGAAAAGGAGATGTTCCAATGGCCTGTTTCACTGTGATCCTATCTGCCCACAATGCATATTTCAGCATTGAATCCCAAGACCTCTTGTTATGTTTGAGTAGTTTCTTGATGCTATGAATGATGTTCTTGTTAGAGGATTCAGCCTGACCATTTCCCTGGGGATAGTAGGGAGTTGAATGTTTCAATATGATGCCATTTCTTTCACAAAAGGCCACCATTGCACTGGATTTGAAAGCCTTTGCATTGTCTGTTATTAATCTCAGTGGATAGCCAAATCGACTCAGGATATTTTCTTCAATGAAATCCATGATTACCTTGTCTGTAGCATTCCTTGTAGGAATGGCTTCCACCCATTTTGTGAAAAAATCAGTTGCAGTCAGAATCTGGTGATGCTGTCCTGAAGATGCTAGATTCATTTCTCCAATAAAGTCTAGACCCCATTGCTGAAAAGGGGCATTGAATGCAATAGGTTTTAAAGGCAAAGACATCAATTTTTGTTTTCCAGCAAACTTTTGACAAGGGACACAGGCCCTTACCTGCTGATAAACATATGCAAACAAGGAGGGCGAATAGTATCCAGCTCTTAAAATTCTGTATGCTGTTGTCTTCCAGTATTTGTGCCCTCCATAGGCACCTTCATGGGTTTCTGAAATCACTCCTATTTCAGATTGGTCCAAACACCTGAGCAAGATATCCCCTGGGTCCTTCCAGAACAATTGATCCTCTACCAAACGGTACTTAGTAGCTTTAAGCTTCAAAGATCTAGCAGCCTTCCTATCCAAATATTCAGGACATTGCAAAAACAACAGAAAATGAACAATGTCTGCATACCTGGCTGATGATGAATAAAAGTCCATGATCTTTTCTTTTTCTAGAATTACCTGTTGTTCTTCAGGAACTGATTCTTCAGCCATGACATGCAGTCCCAGAGCCTAACAATTGATTCAGCCAGTAGCTTGGCTAAACCTTGTCCCTTGACAAGCTTGGTAGGTCTGATCTCCACATCATACTCCATGATCTTTGCAATCCACCTCCCTCTCTTTCCTTCACTATCAGGCTGTGTTAAGACATCTTTTACTGCAGCATTTGGAACAAATGAAATAACTTTTGAATGCAAGACATAAATTCTGAAAAATTTCAAAGCCTTCACCAGAGCATAAGCCTGCTTTTCCAATATACTGTACTTCAGCTCAGAATCTCTGAGGGTTTTGCTGAAAAAGGCAATAGGCTGTTCCAACCCTTCTTTATTCTTCTGAAGTAAAACAGCTGCAATTGTATCTTTTAATGCAAATAAAAAAGTAAGGAATTCTTTGGTAAAATCAGGACTTACCAATACAGGTGCTTCAGTCAAAGCTACTTTGACTTTCTCAAATGCAGCGTTTGCCTCAGAGGTCCATCTCACTTCCCGATCCTTCTTCAACTTGGCTGTGATCTGTTTAATGGTTTCAGCAAATTTGGGTATAAACCAACGCAGAAAATTAATCTTGCCAATGAATGACTGTACATCCTTTTGACTTCTAGGTAAACTAATCTTCAGTAAAGCTTTCACTCTTTCAGGATCTATTCTGATGCCATCAGCAGACAACAAGTGACCAAGTAGTTTACCTTCTTGCACAGCAAAATGTGACTTTTTGGGATTCAGAGACAAGCCAAATTTTCTGCATTTTCCAGCATTCATCAAGCCAAAAGGCATCTTATCATACATAAATGTCCCCCAGGGACTTGTAAAGGCTGTCTTTTCCTTGTCATCAGGGTGCATGGAAATCTGATTGTACCTTGAGAAACCATCCACCATAGAGATTCTCTGAGCTCCAAGTACTTGCTGCAATACCTGTTCAATCTTAGGAAGAGGATAGTTGTCTTTTAATGATGATCTATTAAGATTTCTGAAGTCAACACATAATCTTATTTCCCCATTATTTTTTCTGACAGGAACCAGATTAGCAACCCAGGAAGAGTACCTGAGAGGCACTATTATCTTTGCATCCAACAGCTTCTTCACTTCTTTCTCAATTACAGGAAACAAAGCTGGATTGATCCTTCTTAGTTTTTGTCGGAAAGGTTTAACATTAGGCTTCAAAGGGACCTTATGCTGAATGATTGTTGTATCATAGGTTCTTAGCTCCTCATAAGACCAAGCAAAAACATCTACATGTTCTTTCAAAAGCTTGATATACCTATTTTTTTGTTCAGCTGTCAGAGATTTAGAAATTTTACCATTTTTGGATGTTCTGCAGAACCAATATTGCAGTCCACTACATTGTCTTCTAAAGATTGAACCACTGGCTTTGAAGGTGTATCATCCTTTGTAAATATTCTTTCTAAAGGTACTAAACCTTTTGGGATGAAGTTGCTCTTCAACTCAATAATTTTATGTCTAGCAATCTCATCTTCAGCAAACTCATCTTCCTGTTCTTCTTCTTCATCTTCATCCTGATCAATTTGGGCATTTGAAAACTCATCTGTAAGCTCAAGAAATATTTTGATTTCAATGTCATCTTCGAATACCCTCCAGTGCTTCACATTATCAGGTACACATGGTATGTACCTCACCTCTATGGGATACCTTAGCTGAGTGGTCTTAGAGATTTTGAAGTGTGTGGCAGCCAAAGCTAATGAGTCTGCAATGTCATTATGATTCCTTGGAATATGAATGATATTAAATGCTACAAAATAGTTTTCAAGCATATCCCATACCTCATTCCGGTATATTTTCAGCAAACCCTGCTTTACTTGATAGTTGTTCTTCACCTATTGAACAACCAACTCGGAGTCGCCAAATGCAGCAATTTGCTGAATGCCTAAGTCTTTAGCAGCTTTCAATCCAAGTGACAGAGCTTCATACTCAGCAGTGTTGTTAGTGGTAACAAACTCCAACTTATACATGAGCTTCACTGTTTCACCTCCAGGATAAATGAGTAGGACTCCAGCTCCAGCACCCTCTTTGCATGAGGATCCATCAAAGTACAACTGCCACAGTGCATCTTCTTCCTCTCTGTTGTGTTTTATTGGATGTTCTTTTTCCACTTGTAACAGACCAACAGAATTATCCTCATCACTGAAATTTAACATGCAAGATCCCAGGTCTTTGTCAATAGCATATAGTGGATGATTAGTGGGGTTTTTATCATCTGTGACTATGTAAGCAAACTGCAGCTCTCTGTACAGCCTTCTATTTTCTCCACCAAACACAAGAATGGTAGCATAAGAGAGGTCCATTTGTAAGGTTCCTCCAACCTTCTTAGCCCATGACCTAGAAAGAAGTAAGCCAAAATTTGGTGTAATGTCAGCTACTACAACATCCATTATCACACTTTTCATAGGCAACTGAGCTAGGCTGACAACCATGTCTTTAATTACTCCTAAACACTTCACAGCTCGGGAGTCAAAGGCATATAGATCATGGTAAGGTTTGGTGATACTAAGGCCCAGGGCTTCCATCACAGCCTTTGGCATCAAATTGTGGGAGGATCCTGAATCTAAAAGGCAATTGTGGATCATTTGATCATGGACTGTCAGGGTGACATAGAAAGGGGGTGAAGCACCAACCTCATTTTCAGTTTTTTCAGCTAGGGTTGATCCAATGAAGATTCTAGGGTTTTCTTCCTGCAAATTAACTGTATCTGAAACACGCTGATTACTGGGTACATTCATCACTTTCAGGACTGTTTCTTTATATGAAGGATTCTTTATTAACTCAGTCAAAGGTACAGGAATCTTTAACTTCCCTAGTTCATTCTCCAAACTAAAATTCTGGACAGATTTGTTTACCTCTTCAACTTCAGCATTCTTCTTTGATTTTTCTGCAGATTGCTTCTTCTCTATGACAGGATCAGGTACTTGTTTAGCAGGAACGGCTGCAGCAGGAACATTTGCTTTCTTCTTCGGGGTTTGGACCACTTGTTTTGGGTATGATATGAGATTTATAGTCTTCTTAGGTCCATTCTGATGAACAACAGCAGTGACAACAGTATTTTCCAAGCCTAAATGATCTTCAGTTTCAAACATGTCAGCATCATAGTATTCCGAATTCAGAAAATATTCTTCAGTAACAAAACCTATAGACAATCCATCTCCGAAATGGTTCATATCCTGATTAGTCTCAGTCTCTTCAAAGAGTAGCTGTTCATCAACTTCTTCTTCATCAGCTACATTATTTTGAAGAGGTGGGGGCACTCTTTGATCTTCATTTTCTCTCCTTTCTCATTGGATATCATTGTTCCTGCGCTCTCTTGGTATGAATCTGGGAGCAAATTGCCTTCTGAACTGATTCTAGTTATTTGGGTTTCGATAAGCTTCTGGAGCAGGTTTGCCAGAATTCTTTTCAAGCTCTAATTTATTCAATTTTGTAGTAAGAATCTTCACCAGCTTAGCCATTTCATCAATCTTGGCTTCAACAGTATGAGGAGCAGAACTTGCTGAAGTTGCTTCCTTTTTTATCATAAAGCTGCTGGGCTGTTTCTTTCTTAAGTCTGTTTGAAGCCAATAAATTAGACTCTATCTCCAATGCTGCATCTTGCATGTTCAGCAAGGTGACAGGTCTCCTTTCTCTCAGTAATAAAGAAAATTCATGATCAAATGCATTTGCATAGGTAAGTTTAGCTGATGTTTCAGTAGGCTTAATTTCTACTGGAATCTTACTATACATTTTGTTAAACCTTTTGGAAAATTTTGCAACAGTCTCCTCTTTTTTCCTTATGAGAGATCCAAACTCAGTTATATAGTAGGTGTGGTCTTTTGTGTCTCCCCATTGCCTCATGAAAAGATCACGGAGCTCTTCAATTATGGTGATTGAGTTGGGAGGCAACTCTTTGAACCATTTCCTTACATCCCCATCAAGGCTCTGAACGAATACCCTCATCCATACATCTTTGATCTCAATGTTTTGATTGTCAGCATAACTTAAGAAAGCTTCCCAATGTTCTTCAGCAGTGATTTCCCCCTATCCATTGAACCTAGGCATATACTTCTGGTAATCACCTCCGGGCAATGCATGTAAAGGCTGAGATAAGACTAATGGTGCATACTTGGTTGCAACCATCTGGTCCATCATGTCTATGGGTGGATTTTGGGCTGCCATGTTTAGACTAACTGGTTTGGAAGATAATGAAGCTTGGCTAGAAACTGACTGAAAAGTGCCTTTACCAAATTTCAACTGAAAAAGAGGTATTTTACCGGGAGAAGCAGTTTTGGCCTTTATGAATGATGAAGGATTGGTAAATATTTGGAAACCAATGTCAGGAATAGTTGGTTTTAACCAAGGTGAGTTTTCAGCTGGATGTAATGAATCACCCAACTGGTCAGGAACAAACAGGGCTGGTAAAGATTGAGACCTTTTGATTTTTCTTGCTGTCTTTAAGATCTGTTTAGGGTCTGTCACACCCAATTGCAATGGTGAAGTAGGTCTACTCCTGGTTCCAATTCTTCTAGAAGCCACTGTGTCAAATTCTGGTGAAAATAGCCTTATAAAAGATCTGATTTAAGTCCACCTCTTAAACCAGTAAAACTGATAAGTATCCCAGGGAAGATATGCTTTAGCTTCGTCCCCGGCAACGGCGCCAAAGATGTTTGTGCCATAAATTGTTTCCAAGGCCAGAGAAACAAGCCAACACAATCTCAAATGAAACTCAATAAAATAAAGTAGGTTTTAGGTTTTTGAAAGGTTTTGTGGTTGTAAAGTTTGGTAAGCAATTAGGGAATACATTCATGAATTAAACAGGAACTGAATCATAAACAAAAGAGGATAAAGATGCATAATATATTCAACAAGATCCAACAGAACACATTATTGAAGTTCATTCATAAAAGACAAGCATCACCAGCATATAAACATAAACCAGTAAATGAATATATCAATTAAGCAACTAAACAAGCTGAACAATGAAGCCAACACAGAAAATGAAGGGTAAAAGTGTCATATATCTCATAATTTCATCATCAAATGCATATAAGAGTGTTATACTTAACTCATGAACAAGTTTGAAGACCAAAACAGTCTAAAGACCTCCTGAAGCTATCCCAAAATCAGAACCCTCTCAATGACCTTCTAATCTCTCTAAATAGTGTTTTTACAAAATCAGTTAGAGGTCGAAAACCCTAACTGCCTTCCATCAGCTCTATGAGGTAAATTAAAATGTACAAAATTACAAAACATGATACTTTCTAAAAATAGTAAACACTAACTAATAAGTTTCTCAAAAAGATAACAAATAACTAATTGAAGAACTTACTTATAGATCTTTTGCTGCCTCAGCTAGCAGAGCAATGCCATCTAACACTTGAGATTTCTTTTTAGCTCTCTTTTGTTCATCCTCGATGCCTGCTAGCCTTCTTGATAGTTCTTCATTTTCCTACTGTAAGTCTTTGACTGTCTTTTTCAATTCTGTGCACTGCAAGTCAGTAGCTCTTTTTCTCTTTAGAGCCTCTTTAGCTACTGCTGTCAACTCCTAAAAATGGTCATTGACATCCTGTAGGTATTCTCTTAGCCTTCTATTAGCCATCATCAGCCCATCATTGACCCCTTGCATGTAATTCATCTGCTGCTTGTACTGCTTAATGGCTTTCTACAAGTTTTCTCTGTCAGAGTCAAATGGCTTACCTACTGTAGGATCTTGTTCATCATCAGGTATCCAAGGTATATCAAGTTTTTTTAAGATCTCAGCATCTTCAATTAACAGGTCTGTAGGAGTGTCTACAATGCTAGGATTTTCCTCACCTGTTACTTCAACTGAAGGAGCTTCTTCTTTCAATTGTGGCTGTTTTAAAAGATCACTTCTTATTTCAAAAAACATTTCAGACAATTTAGGTGCAGGCTGGCTTGAATCTCCTAATGATTTTAATGAACTCTTGGATTTTGCAGGATGCACATATGAAGCTTTTGTAGCTGTTTGTTTCTTCACTTTTCTGCTAACTTTGTCTAGTTCTGGTTTATCATCAAAAGAAACATCATCTAGGACAGTAACTTCATTTGTATTCAATCTGGGATTGAGCAAATTCTTCATGTTCAATCTTAGCTTGTTCTTTGACCTAGTTTTAGGTCTCCAATATGATGCTGCTTCTCCCACCATTAAAAGCTTCCTTTCTTGATGTTGGATAGCAGCCAACTCTATTACTTCAAGCTTATTCCTCTTCCTGTTAGGTTTTACTGCTTTGCTTTCTGAAGTAGGAAATTCTCTGCATGCTTCAGCTTTGACTTCAGTCCTAGCAACAGGCTGATCTTCTTCTAGCAAATATCCCTCATCATCTGAGAGAATGGTGATGGGACTTCTTTGCTGAGCCTGAAACTCCTCCTTAGGTACAGTCACATCTTCTATATCACCAACTTTCACTTCATGAGAATCCTCTGCATGTGCCAAGTACTTCTCAGGTTGCTTTTTGTCTTCTACAAACAGTGAGTACTTGCCTTTAATACTAGCTGATAATACTTTGGGTTCACTGTCATCCTCCACATGCTCTGATGCTTTCTCAACCTTGACATCCTCCTTGTCTTCAAGTTTAGCTTTCTAACCTAATTTTCTCATCAATACCTTCCCTTTGTCTGCTTGCTTTTTAGGATGCTGATCTTCCTGTTTGACTTGAAAGCCAGACCAAAAGATGAAAAAATCCCAGGTCTTTCCTTCATGCTGTAAAACAGTGCTAATAATCAACTTAATTAGCCCATGGTGAAAGATAGACTGAGAATAATGGTCCATATGCCCTTTGACCGTATTGGACATCTTCTGCAAGCTTTTGAATAAGAAGAATGGTAGGCTCATCTTGGACACCCCCACCATATGTTGTAGAAATCTGAAGTGATACTTATAAACATAAGCATATTGTAGAAATCTGAAGTGATACTTATAAACATAAGCATACCTGCCCTCACAAGTAATATAACTCTACAAAATTCTGATTGGTTCTACCCATTCCTTTCTGAAATTTTGAATTGGGATGCCTTTATTCCAGTCTGGGGTGACATTTGGTAATAGATATCTTTGAGGGTCAAAGGTAAAGGGCAGTTTCTTAAACCATGGTTCACCTTCATTCTTAATCCCTATAGCTTCTGCAATCAAATCCACAGTCAGCCTGAACTTAAGAGTGTCAAAGGTCACCATGTCATCTTTAAAGCATTGTGCAAACTTGCAGGACACTTCAATATTATACCCATTTATTCTTTTGAAAAACTCAAGCCAACCAGCCTGTTGGAATAGTTCAACACACCCAGGGAGTTTTTCAATCCAATCTACATCAGTAGGTTCAGCTCTGTTAATTTTACCACTCTTGCCCATTTTTCTTCAAAGGATGGAAACTGTATGGCTTTTAGGGTTCAATTAATGATCTGACAGGCGATGTTTCCTTTTTCAAATCCCTCAGGTTTCAAAAGCAGCTCTCCTTACTCTTCTTTGACTGCTCCTTTTGTTTTCTTAATACAAGCTGGGCTTATTTACAGTCACAAGAGAGTTAGATCATTTGAAATATTCTAAACTCTTCACTGCCACCGATAACTGTCATTCCATTTAATTATTCTAATGGCTGTCCATCTCCAACATGTAGAATAAACCTGTGTATTAGTACCCATAACCTGCCAGAATCATGTATATACCATCTCTGCACAAAAAGAGTATTACATGAAGAATCTCAAGTGCCAACCTTTTAGACTAAACGCAGACTGTTTATAGGTTAGATGAGAAGATATATAAAGGAGAAACCATCTTAAACTTAATCCATTTTCAGCTCTCAGTAATCTAAGTATCAAAATGATAATAAGTTTTCATCAACTCTCAAGCCTTAAGCTCTTCGCTGCTTCTATTTGCTTCCAAAAACAATAAGCTTCAAAACCTAACAAAATTAGGGCTCCCTGCAACTTCAGATATTCGACTCCTTTTTTGTATTTCTTGTAACCACAGAATCAATTTAAGACATTGAAAACACTGTCAAATGTATAATTCATCACATCATTACACTTTGAGCTTTGACAGGGTCATTTTTCATCAAAAATTGCTATTTTTTAGCCTTCACCCATCCTGGCATCTCAGAGCGGCTCAGACAGCTATTTCTTTGGCTGAAATTTCATTAAATAACACAATTTAGCATTTCCCTTGATCAATTTTGACAGAATAAGCCCCAGTGAAAAAGCCCCAAATTATTAGCTATATTGGCTTATCGTAGAATACCTTTAAATTGATCAACTGCAGTTGTTTAAAATCATGACCTGAGTTGTGAAATTGGTCACCTTGGATGTATAGGCGTCCTCCAACGTTCAATTTAACTGCTAGCAGTGAAATTAGGGAGCCCTAATTTCCCGTGAAGCCATAAAAACCTCTCTCTGTTCTGCAGCGGCAATGTCCAGTTTTTCAGTAGCTATGGTTACTCCACTAAGTCCTTCGTCTTCAAATGTGCATCAAGTAACCACTCATTTCACATTAAACCAACTCTACGCTGCTTCCTGGCATGATGGGATGCGTTCAATTAATGATGACTAACGATTTCTTCTATGAACTGAAACCACTTGTTATCATGATATTGCCTGAATCCACACGTAGCAAACACCCTCAAAACACGTGATCAGTCATTCATCATTCAAAAACATGCCAAATTTTGCTAAAAAATCGGAGGAATTGGGAGTTGCGATATTCTTGTAGCGCTCCTTTGCAATTTTTTTAGACTTGCGCTACAAGAATAAGTTTGACTCGGTTTTGGCGCTTTTTTACAGCTTTTTGTCAATTTGCATGAAGTTTAAAAGCTGTTTGAGTAATGACTATGCATAATTATGCTCAGAATATGATTCATGAGTCCATTATTTGATATGATGACTTTTTAAAACCCTTTAACAAAATAAAAACCTAAAGTTAAAACTTGAGAATTTCAAAAGAAAGTTCAAAATTTCATATAAAGGCTAAAAATTTCCTAAAAGAGGCAAAAATCAAATTAAAGCAAATGAATAACTCAAAAGAAAATGCAAATCAAACAAAATTTGAAGAAACAAATCACTGACTTAACACGATCTTTAAGAAGAATCCACAGAAGAAGAAAGGAAAAGTTGAAATGAGCAAGTGTGCATACTGTAATAGTGTCTTTCATTTAGAGAGCTCCTACATGAAAAAAAAAGGATATGATGTCTCAACTCCTTGAGAAGCACAATATCTCTCTCCCCGAAGGCGCAAAGAAGAAGGAGGGACGATTAAATTATGAAGACAAGGAGAGAGTTCATGCCCTAGTAGCGAACACTGTAAGATACTCTTCTTTCATCATTGATTCTAGAGCTTCAAGGCATATGGTTTCAGAAAGGGAGGCCTTCTCCTCTATTGATGCTTCGAATGGTCCTAAAATTGTGTTGGGATATGACTCTAAAACTAAAAGAAAAGGGAAAGGTAGAATAGATCTTTACCATGGTTCCTTCAACAATGTTTTGTATGGCCCAGGTATTGTTGTCAACCTCTTGTTAGTCTATCAAATAACTCACACTAGGTCTCCTAAGAAGGGTGTATTGAGTCCCAATTTTGTAGAAATCACTAGAATTTCTAATGGTAGAGTCATACCAAAAGGATTTGTTGAGCATAGCTCCAAAGTGTACAAGTTCTCACACTTATGCCATTCTCAAACCCCTATACTCTCCTCACCCATGCTAATGGATATAGAAAGTTATGGCATGAAAGGTTTGGCCATATAAACTACAAGTATCTTTGTGATTTTTGTGATAAAAATATGGTCATAGGGTTTCCCAATATAAAGTTTTCTAAAGGATTCTGTCAAGGATGCATCCCAGGAAAACACCCAGAGCATAAGTATGAGAGAGTCAGTCATGAGCGAACTTCTACACCCCTTGAGCTTGC
The DNA here is from genome assembly GCA_001517045.1 of Pseudotsuga menziesii. NCBI lineage: Eukaryota > Viridiplantae > Streptophyta > Pinopsida > Pinales > Pinaceae > Pseudotsuga > Pseudotsuga menziesii. The sequence continues at coordinate 175,902 of LPNX010113765.1, forward strand.
TCACAGTGATATAGTTGGTCCATGCCCTCATATGTTAATGAGTCAAGCCAAATATGTCCTAACCTTCTTTGATGAATTTTACATCTATTGTTGGATCTTCTTCCTCAATTACAAGTCATAAGTCTTTGATCTTTTCAAGGCTTTTAAAGATCTGGTAGAAAATCAGTCTGGAAGGAAGATCAAATCTCTCATATATGATAATGGTGGTGAATATGTCAAATATGAATTTATGCAATTTTATGAAGATGCAGGTATCCATATGCAACATTTGATTCCTTACACACCTCAACAGAATGGTGTTGTTGAGAGCAAGAATAGATCTCTCAAAGAGATGCCTACTTGCATGATGGAGTCTAAAAATTTTCCAGCAAAGTTTTGAGTTGAAGCAATCAACTTTGCAGACTATATTCAGAATAAGGTTCCTCACAAATCCTTGGATGGAGTCACTCCTTTCGAAGCTTGGAGTGGACACAAGCTTGATGTGTCCCACTTCGGGATTTTTGGCTCTAAAACTTGGGATAGAATTCCACCAGAAAAGAGAAAGGATTTGCAACACCAACGCCAAGAATGCCTATTTTTTGGGTATCCATAATATTCCAAAGGTTACAAATTGATCAATTTTATCACTCAAAAAGATTTCATCGAAAGGAGTGTTCAATTTGAAGAAGAGCCCATGGCAACAACTTAAATTGGAGAATCCTCTTCACCTCTACCTTTGATTGTAAGTGAAGACTCTATGATCCTTATGATTTTGATATGTCTGATAATTAATATTTAATTGCATATCCAAGCACTCCTATAAGACCAAAATGGGTAGAAAATACTATACAAGCAGTTAGGGAACTAGCTAGGAATCCTAGAGATCCTGGAAGAACTAGATCTCAGTTTGAGAGTGCCCTCTCTGTCAAAGATCCAAGATTTGATGAGAAGTGTTATATGATGATTGAATCTGATCCAAAATCACATTAAGAAGCCTCAAATTATCCAATATGTCAGGAATCCATGAAAGAAGAATCACATTTGCTACAGAAAAATGAAAATGGAAGCTAGTCAATCTCCCACCTGGTCGAAATCTAGTGAAATGCAAATGGGTATTCAAAACAAAGTTAGATGTTGATGGATATCCTTTGAATTATAGAGAAATTTCAGTTGCAAAGGGATTCTTCCAATTCCAAGGAATTGATTACAATGATACCTTTTCACCAGTGGTAAAGATGGACTCAATTAGACTAGTTTTAGCAATTTCAACATCCAAGCAATGGGAGGTGCATCACATGGATGTAAAATGTGCTTTCCTACATGGTGATATCAAAGAATATATCTATATGAAGAAGCCATAATGTTTTGTTACTAATCCATATCTTCTGTCTAGGTTGAAGAAATCCTTATATGGGCTAAAACAAGCTCCCAAGAGCTTGGTATTCTAAGATAGATGGCTGTATGCTATCTCAAAACTTCAGTAGATGAAAGTATGATACTAATGTGTATATGAATATGATTAATGGTTCAATATTAATTATTGTCTTTTATGTGGATGACCTTTTGATGATAGGAAGCTCCATTAGAGAAATTGATTTCTTGAAAGTTGCTTTGAACCAAGCTTTCTCCATGAACGATTTGGGATTGTTAATCCAAATCTTGGGGCTTGAGATTTCTCAATCAACCTATGAAATCAAATTACATATGTACAAATATGCTTTAGACCTACTAAATAATTTCTACATGAAATATTTCAATCCAACCAAGACTCCTTTCCTCTCAAGAGATAATCTTGAAGTTGCAGATTCAACTCCTTTTGTGAACAACACCCTATACAGTCAGCTAGTTGGTTGTCTTCTCCAACTCACACTCGACTTGATATTTCTTATGCAGTGAGTGTGGCACCTAGAAACATGGAGCATACACATGAAATCCATCGGATGGCAGTAAAAATAATCTTGCACTTTGTGCCAGGAACCAAGACACATGGGATTCACTATGTTGCAAAATATGCTCTAGATTTAGTTAGTTTTACTGATTCTGATTGGGATGGAGATAACAATGATCAAAAATCAACTTATATATATGTGCTTATGCTTAAATATGGGTCTATTTTCTGGTCAAGTAAAACACAAAGTTCCATTGCACTTTCTTCAACGGAGGCAGAATACAGATGAGTTGTAAATGCAACTACTCAATATTTGTGGTTGCAAGGAATACTCGGAGAGTTTGGGGTTGATTCTAGCGCTTCCATAGTATTTTTTTTGTGAAAAATAGAGTGCTACAAGAACCTCAACATACCTTATTCACAGTCATCAAACCAAACATACCATATGCACTACGTCAGAGGACTTGTGCATGATGAGATCATTGCTCTACACTGTTGCACATCAGCTGACTGAGTTGCCGACATATTCCCCATGAAATTATTTGAGAAGACTCTCAACCATCTCAAATCACTACTTGGGATAAATTATCACACGGTGAATATAGATTGAAGATAGGATTTCACAATTTTTGTTCCTGTCCATGTTTTGAGGGAAGGATTTTCCCACGAGGTTTTCCTTTTTTCCTTGTTTTTATGGACAATCAGTATGTAAAGGGTGACCAAGACTTTATGCTAGGAAATATATCTCTGATATATTTATGATATTTCACATAATTGAGTCTTAAATGGAGGTGTTAGAATACTCAAAAAACCCATCTCCATACTTAGGATTATTTTATTAATCTCCATGATTAATTTCCTAGGTTCTAGACTACATAGTTGGCCTCCACTTGCAATTATGGTCAACAATTGCCATGTTTAAACCTATGATTTCCTTATACTAATTCTGGATAATATTATGCTAACTTTATTGACTTTCCATATTAGTAATTGTGCTTTCCTTCCTTTCTCAGACTTAGATAATCTTTTCATCATTAAGGTTGAAAAGGTAAAGGTCAGTCTCATGGAAACTGGCTCCTTTTTTCTGAACTCATCCTCCATCTTTTTATCTCTCAAAAGCATGATCCCATTAAATTTCCACCACTCATTATATGACATGCCTTTTTCATCTAATTTGTGACTTCCTTAACTGATTTGGAAAGTGTTTTATGCACCTAGGGGGGATTTTTAATTTTATTTTAGTAAGCCTGCTAATTGTGAGGATTCAACTTGCCTTCTTAGGATTTTAAATATATGATGTAATTATATATTTGTACATGCATCACATGAAAATGGTTGGATGGTGTACAATTATTCAATGCAAGTTAGTGTTATGCACCAATTCCAGTCTCTAATTTTGAGTGGAATCTATGCATGTTTCTAGCAATTTTTGTGAGTTCAATTGTGCTAAGATTGGGCTTAGGTTCTAGAATTGCCACTAGGAAGAGGGCATATACCCATTCCTAGACTTGAATTGTCAGTTTCCATAGTGGAGTGGGTATCCATAGTTTCACCTCATAACTTTGATCAACGATCCCCTAAAGATAGAGGAAGTGTTGTGGGAATGAAGAAACCAAAATAGATTTATTGAATGAATGGAAAAGAGTGGCTGAATTTTGAACTAGAGTGTGTGAGGTAAGAGCATGAAAACATGGAAAATATGAACAACGAGGAGAATAAGGAGCATCAAGAGAACATTGAGGAAAATGGGGAATAAAAGGAGACAATGGCAATAATTGGAATGAAGAAACAATTGATACACTAGAGTTTCCCATTAGAGAGACTCCTATGATGGATCCTATAAAAATATTTCACCTTCAGTGTTACCAAATTTCTATGGTAAGTCTACTGAAGAACCAGGCGAATTTATCTTTGAATTTTATATCCTTTGTCGGAGCTATGATTACACCTCGAGTGCATCGAAATTGAAATTGTTCGCTGCCACCCTAAAGGGAAATGCATTACCCTGGTTCATGAGCTTGGGTGGAAAAACTGGTATGAAATGGGATCAGATGAAGAATGTGTTTATTTTTAAGTACCAGGACTTTGCAGAAGCAGGAATAGAAGGGAAGAGCTTTTCAATATAGTTCAAAAGGAGGATGAGAGTCTTGAGGACTTTCTAGAATGACTTATGTATAATTTACATCGACTTGGTCATGCTGATATTGGTAAGGATGTTTTGAAGATTATTCTAGTTCGAGGGATTAGATAAAATTACCTATACATGCTTAATCTACTGAGAAATGGGGATATTTCAAAGGAATATTTCAATCACATTGTATAATTATGTCAAAGATGCTCCAAAAGATCATCTAAAATCATCATATGGAATCAAGATGTTTTCACCAGAGCTCAGAAGTTAGATAGTGGTGGAGCTACACAGGATGAAATAGGTAATTTACATGAAAAATTTAAGATTGATATGACGAATACTATTACCTCATAGTTAAATGTCCTGGAAGCAAAGAAATCAATCATGACTGTCGATTTACTTTTTGTTGTAGATTGTGGGTTCACAAATTTCTTTGATTCAACTCTCGCAATTCCCTTTCTACATCACCTCTTCTGCATCATTGATTCCTTGCAGAATAAATTCCGACCATCAATCTATTGTTTTTGTGGATTGTGGAATGCGGATTGTGGGTTTACTAATTTCTACCAATTCCTCTTCCGCAATTCCCCTTCTGCATCGCATCTTCCACACCTTTGATTCCTTGCGGAATCAATCCCAACCGTCTATCTACTTTTCGTTGTGGATTGCGGGTAATCGAATTTCTCTGATTCAACTCCCCCAATTCCCTTTCTGCATCGCTTCTACCACACCATTGATTCATTGCGGAATCAATCCCAACCGTTGGCCTATTTTTTGTTTCGGAATTATGGATTACGTATTGCGGGTTCACGAATTTCTTTGATTCAACTCCCGCAATTATCTTTCTGCATCACTTCTTTCACACCGTTGATTCCTTGTGGAATCAATCCCAGCTGTCGATCTATTTTTTGTTGCGGATTGCAGATTGCGGGTTCACAAATTTCTCTGATTCAACTCCCACAATTCCCTTTCTGCACCGCTTCTTCCACACCATTGATTCCTTGCAAAATCAATCTTGACTATCGATCTATTTTTGGTTGCATATTAAGGAATTACGGATTGCAGGTTTACGAATTTCTCTGATCCAACTCTCACAATTCCCTTTGCACATTGCTTCTTCCGCATCTTTGATTCCTTGCGAAATCAATCTCAACCGTCGATTTATTTTTAGTTACAGATTGCGGATTGCAAAGTTCACGAATTTATCCAATTCAACTCCCACAATTCCCTTTCCACGTCGCTTCTTCCACACCATTGATTCCTTACAAAATCAATCCCGACCGTCGATCTATTTTTGGTTGTGAATTGCGGGTTCACGAATTTCTGCCAATTCTTCCACAGTTCCCCTTCTGCATCACGTCTTCCGCACCGTTTATTCCTTGCAGAATCCATCCCGACCGTCGATCTATTTTCAGTTGTGGACATCTAAAACTTCTTCTTGGATTTTCATATTGCACAAAACCACATTTGATCGTATATTGACGGTCTAGAGTGAACCCAAAAGTTTTGGACAACCTAGATCAGTCGAGAGACAGACATAAATGGTCTATAATAAGAGGTGGATGGTCTAGATCAATCGAGAAAAAATTGTGGAATTTGATTTTGAGAAGATCAACGGTGGCGAATGATTTCTACACAAGAAAAATGAAGATTCACAAATCTGCATTTGATCGTAGATCAGCGGTCAGGAAATACTTTGCAAGATATCGACGGCGTGGAAACAAAATTGTGGAAAATGATTTGTGGAAGTACTTTGAACAAAATTGGAAAACCCACAATGCACAATCTGCAATCTAAAGATCGGCGGTCAAAAAATGATTCCGCAAAGCGATGGACGGTTCAAAGGAGTTGTGGAAAGAGAATTGCAGAAGACGAATATGATCTAAGATTTGTGGTCGGGTGTCCTTGTTGAGGATCCCTTTTACTAAACCAAGTAGTTCACTTTGGGTGTCCTTTACCCTCTACAATCCTCTAACAAGAATGTCCTTTAAACTTCGCCTAGCCATACCCTTTTCTTCGTGTATCCTCACAGGCATCGTCGGAGGAGAGGCAGACAGTCCAGAAACATATAAAGTGGTTATGGTGACCCCTCAATATACAGTGGAAATCTATGATTCTTCTAAAAAATCATGGACCATTGCAGATAACCTGCCACAGGTTCTGCGGTTAATGGGGTTATTAGGGTCATTGTGGTAGGGACATGATGGTTTTCTCCCAGAGTTCCTTCTACTGTTTGACCATCAAACCTGGGAGGCCAAGCATTATGGGTTTCAGCATGGGAGAAGGAACTTGCTTTTTTTAGCTGTTGCCATGGAAGTTCTTGAGCTACCTGATTAAGCCGAAGACCGAGGACAGATCTGTTACGATGAACCACCATCCTATACGATAATCATAGCGTTTCAACCGAGGCCAGATATCAATATCTAGTTGTGAGTCCGGGTAAGTATGCCTTTGCCTTTGCCTTCCCCATAACCATCTGGAAATTTTAAACATTTTTAAGAAGCTGGTTGTAAGTCTAGAGCATTTCAATCTTCATCTCGAAAGTCTTAAACTTTATTTCTAAATTCGATACAACATGGAGCATTTCGATATTCTTGGAGATAGGATGCTCATGAGCTTCTGAAAATGGACTTTTGAAATTATAACAGTGTTTACTAAACACTGTTTGAAAATGATGCTCATGAGCTTTTGAAAATGGAATTTTGAAATTATAACAGTGTTTACTAAATACTATTATAATACTTTTTGAATATGATGCTTATGAGCTTTTAAAAATGGACTTTTGAAATTTTAACAATGTTTACTAAACATCTTTATGTGTGTAGTTTCTATATCCATGTTATTTCAACCTTCAATCACAATGTTTATATCATAAGGGTATAAGCATTGGGGGTGCTTTTGTTTATATATTAAAATAGTGCTTTTTAGTTTACAGGCTCTTGCTACATCTCTTTTAAATTTATACAGGTTTAATTATACAAATAAATTACATGGTATTTAGAAAGAGATGTAATAACAACAATGATAATGTAACAATGGTATTACTCATGTGAATGAATGCATATATATACATATAGATATACATACTTATGAGATGTCACACACGATTAAAGCTTGCATTTTGTTTGGATTCAATAAGGCAATTTTTATTTTTTAAGATATGAATTTTCTTTTGTGTTGATTTATTTTATCTGTTCTTTCAAGTTTTCATCATTAATCTTTGAATAAATTGAAACATGCTTAATTTATTTGTTGTATTTAATAGATGGAAAGATGATCATATGAAGAACAAGTTTTCATCATTAATCCTTGAATAAATTGAAACATGCTTAATTTATCTCTTGTATTTAATAGATGGAAAGATGATCATATGATTTGCATGTGCCTATGGGATGCAAGTATTAGTAATAATGTTGATAATACCATAGATAATATTTGAAAACTATTGAAAACAATAAATTCACACAAGTCAAAGGACATATAGTTCTTGCAAAAGTTGGAAGTCATAATTGTATTTGGTTTACTTAGGCATTTGTATGAGAGGACCTTTAACTTGATGAATTCTTCCAGCAATAGGATGTTCGAGCTGAACATTTGAAGGATTTACCAATATGACATATTCCTCTCCATTGATATAAAATTGGTCTTGGATAAAAGAATGAAATTGACAAGTCTAGTCTTGGTAGATTTGAATATGATGTCAACTTGAACAATGAGGCATGAAGTAATGGTATTTCTCAAAATTATGCCAAAGAAATAATCTTTAGAGGAATAGATCAAAAAGTTCCTCAAAGTACGATTTATTCTTTCAAAAATAAGTTTTGGAAAGAAGCATCAACAAGATGGAATCCAACATTCAGGCATGAAGCTCCATTCAATGGTTATTGTTTTACTTGCAAGGGTTATGGACATAAGCTCTCAACTACAAATTCCATAACAGAAATACACAAAGTTTGAGTGCTATAACTGTTAGAAATTTGGAAATACTGCAAGTAATTGTGGGACTCATGAACATGTAAAAAGGAGAATCCTATACAATGTGGAATGTTACTCATGTCACAAGTATGGACACATAGCTCAATTGCAAAAGATGTCTGTCAAGAACTCCTACACAAGGACATACTAAGGTTTGGAGAAGGAAAGACCAACCCAAAACCAATGCAAACAAGTTGTTTACAAAGGAGAATGAACAAATGTGCATGATAGAAGAAAATAAGAGTAAACTAGGCTTACTTCATCCAAGTAAAGAAGAGAATGTTGTAGTCAAGCAAAAGAGAGTTTGGAAAGCAAAATCAACAAATATATGTACTCATGAAGAAATAGAAGCCAACTTAAAGGAAATTGATGGGACACCAATGCACTATGAAGGAAAGAAGGAGGAGGTACATGAGGTATTGGTTTCATCCTTTATGGTAGATGAGACAGAGGTGGATTCCAAAACAACGCCCAATCCTTATATTCCTATGAATCACAAAAGAAATAGGAGACCCCCTGAATAAGGAAATCATAAGAATTACAAAGTGTTGGTAAGGCTATTTGGGAGTCTGGTAAACATATAAAGAGCCAACTATGCGAGATGTAATGATTTAGAGCAACTTGTGACGTTGTATAATATAGGATTATGGATAGTCCTTGAAGCAGTCTAATGCAGCGTTGAAAGAATCCTACTAAACGAAACTTGTCATATGACAACTAGTGTTGAACATGCTTGTAGTAAGGACTAATTGACCTGTCATGTTTTTTACTTGAAAATAAATGTTGAAAAGGCTAAAAGCAGTGTTGTTTCTGAACCATATTCTTGCAACCAAAAGAAGGTATTTTGTTAAAATTTTCTTAACGTAGTATGAACAGTGGATTGTTATCAAATGTTTGATAATTTACTTGAAATTTTTTGTTATGAGTTCTCTTAAAAATTCTCCTAAAGGTGTCAACATACTAATCCTTGAAGAAGATGTGAAAGGTCTCTTAGAGGATCTATAAGAAGAAAGAGGTCGATGTATTGTCATTGACCAGCACAATCTTAATGAGTATTTCACTTATTGCTTAAAATGGCTTGTTGTGATGAAGTATCTTGAAAAACATGAATGCATGTTTGGCATATAAATGATTAAATTAATCTTAAAGGACTGATGATTGATTAATGCAAGCACAAAATACACACCTGAGTATAGTGCATTCCATAGCACATTGCTTTTGGTTTTCTGGCCATGATAAGTGTTGAGTTGAGTCTACATTATAGTTGTTATTTCATCTCAAGAGCATGCAGAGTTGAAGATTTTTTTTGGGTGTAACATTGAAGAGCATGACTGCATTACTGACTAAATATGAGCATGAGGTATGTATTTGGGAATAGCAATGAGAACAAAATGAGATTGTTTCCCAATAAAGAGTCAAATTCTATGAAAACATGAATAATGTGACTTGTGTAAAGGTCAACAGTTTGAAACTAAAGATGAGAAGAAAAGTATTGACATCTATCCTCCCAAAGACAAAAAAAAATCAGTTATGAAAAACACCTGGTAATGAAGGCTTGAAGTCTGATGTTTTATCTTTGTTGTCATCCAAAGAATAATAGCGTTGAAGTAGTCTTTTAGCACACATCTCAAGAAGTATTTTCAATGTTCCATGGAGTTTCTGGGGTGGGGATCGTTGGAGCGGGTAAACGTACAAGGGGGACGTGTGGAAGCTACCCCAAATTTTGGGGAAATTTCCAGGAAATGGGGGACATCGAAGTCATAAAAATTAATTTAAAATATAAAAATGATAAATCCCAACAGTAACTATTACCATGTAAAAAGTAAAACTAAAAGTTAAATTCATCATTATGGGGTGTACATCTATTAGTTATTAGCATATAAAATTTCAAATTTGTAAATGATACTAAACTATGTTACTATACCCATGTAAAAACTAAAAACTACATATCATAATTTTCATTATTCAATGTATATCTAAATTAAAATTTCAAACTTGTAAAAGATAATGCAACAAATGTTGAATTCTGAAATAGTCAAATAGATACCGAACATTGAACACAGAGAAGTTAGAACTTAGAACAATGATGACTGCTCCAAGTATAGTTGCAATATGATTATGAAATGAAATTGTGAAAGGATAGCGTTTAGGAAGGTCTTAGACTCTTAGGTTAGTCCGGGATTTAATTTAATTTTTGTTTAATTATGTTTTAATTTTTAAACATTTTTTTAATATTTTAATTTGCATTTATTTTTATTGTGAAAGATTAAAATTTGGGAGGGGGGGATGCCTAGAAGCCCCCCCTAGGGGGAAACATGTTCCTCACTTGGGGAAAACTTTGGGGGGATGCCTAGAACCCCCCCTAGGGGGAAACATGTTTTGCGCTTGGGGAAATGCGGGGAAACATGTTTTCCTGAGTTTACCCCAAAAGGGGGATGTGGAGAAATGTTTCCCTAGGAGTTTCCCCGTCCCATAAGTGTGGGGGAGCGAGTGGGCACGTTCCCCATCCTAGGGGACATGTCCCCATGGAACACTAAGTATTTTGTAGATTTGAAGCCCAGATTTGAAAGATGTTGTCATGCATTCAAGGGAAGAATTAGAGTTATTGTGTGACCCATTTTTGAGAAAGGATTAAAATATGCTGGAAAATTGGAAAGCATATATTCCACATCACATTGAATAGATTCCTTGTACATCAAATAAAGGTAGCATTTGATAGATTTATGGAAAAAGATACAAGCCCACCATTTCCAAACAAGTTGACAAAGAATCGACAGTGGTTATGATTATATGTATGGATAGTTTGTGGAATTTTGATTCATTCCAGTCACACATCGAGATAGTTCTTGACACATTACTTGAAGGAACATTTGGCAAATCCATAAGGCAAAAATATGAGGTGGGCAAGGACTTGGCAGGGACTCGACTTTGAAGACTACTATACTTTATCATTGCAACCTAAAGACAATGGATATTTTTACCATCAAAGGAGGGAGTGCATGATACTAGGGGGAGAAAGAAGTCAAAAAAAATCATTGAGGACTAATCTTTGAATATTAATTTTCAACCGTAACTCTTGGAGAAAACAATGATGAAATAAAACACTTTTGGATGATGAAAATTATAGCAAGAGGTGAAAGATGATTGAAGACTTTAGGAGCAAATTCGAAACTAGAAAAATAGAAGATTTTAAGGTCATCGTCGATAAATACTTTTAGTCTTGTTTGTGAATCCCGATGATCAAGGAAACAAGCCAAGTCTCATAACATACTTGAAGAGTCTTTTGGAATTGTTATTGAAAATAATTCATAACAAATTTGAAGGACTATTTCGAAGGATTGTTTCGTAAAGCATAGCAACAAAAGATTGAAGTCAAGGTAAATGAAATTCTTCATAACATGAGTCAATCTTAGTGATAAATTTATGGAATAGATTCAAGAGATTTGTTTGGGATACATGATCTTAGGGGAAGTGGATCATTAAAATCTACTTGTAAGTGTGAACTTCTAAAGGGAAGCATATCCAATCATCTTGAAGCAAGTGATAGGGGAGAAACCAAGCCAAGAAAGACTTCTACAACAAGCTAATGATATGAAAGAAAAGAGGTTCGACATGATAGCCAAGGTGATGAAGATTTCTCTAAGTAAAAAATAGTGAAGAATTTTCTTATGATTGATTGATATAGGCATGACAGCATTTGACATTATCATCAAAAGGTGAGAAAATGATCATGAGAATGAAGAAAGGAAGACCATGATCACAAGGGGATCTCAAAAAAGGGGGAGTAGTAGAAAAGGTCTTTGACATTGCTCAATAGCAGAAAAAAATCCTCCTGCAGAAAACAAAAGTGAATTCCTCTAGAAGCAAATGATAAATTGATCCATAATGATGGACATAGGCCTAATAGCCTTTGCCATTGATTTCAAAGGGAAAGAGAAAATATAGTAAAACATGATAAAAATCTCAAAGAGCACATGTGATTCAAATATGATGATGAAGAACTAGTCTAATGATGACAAGCTTTATGCTTTACCAAGGTGTTTCCATCAATGACAAAAGGGAATATTATTGGACATTGTGTTGCCATTGATGTCAATGTGCTGGAGTCATTATTGAGGAAAAGATTGAGGTCATTTTAGTTGAGGAATACAACAAGCAGTGAGAGTAAGTTGAGGAGCTCAAGATCATATTTGAAGTAAACTGAAGACAACCTAGGATATTGCAAGAAGCCATGAACTTTTAAGAAGCAAATATAATGTGTCAAATTCAATGTCAAAACCAATCAAAGAATCCCTAAAAGTGATGATGAAGCACTACATAAAGGGTCTTGAATAATGAACAAAACAAAATTTTATGATGAAATCAACGTAAGATCAAAATTCATGAAGAACATTAATGTAATAAATGACTACACAACAAGGTGTTTTATAAACACATAGGTTGGATCAAGAAAGGAATTATATATCAACTTAATATAATTGACATGTCATCTCTATGCAAAAGATGACAGGTCGACCCCATCAACATGGACTCATGTGTATAAATAACATTGAAAACTGCCCTTATTTGGTAACTTGTGTAGCGAAGATAAGGTCTATTTAAGCCCCAAATTTTGAGGCAGCTACAAGGACGAATATACAAAGAAATGGAGAAAAGTCTCAATAGAAGATGCAATCGAAGGATGATTATTTTTGGATTTTATTTGTAGTAGAATTGTAGTATTTGAAGTATGGGTTATAGAACCAAAAGGAGATCTATCTTAGCCTCAGCTGGAGGACTATTTATAGATTTGGTAGACCCTTTTTGCCAATAGTTTGAAGAGTTTCTTGGAAATTATTTCAGTGTTGTTCATGATACATCTTGTACACACTCTAATCCTAGTAGCATTAGGACTTAGGTATGTTAAGTACAGTTCTTGTACTGATTAATATTTGGTTATAGTGTGTTGAGGCCTGGAAAATCGCAGGCAACAACACCAAGGGATTCTCCCCAGTCAACATTCCCAATTAGACCATGACTGTTTGGTGTGGGGAATTCGTCCGGTTTGCGGTCCAACTACTATAGGTCAAGTGACAAAAATAAAAGGTTTTACCGGTTGCGGCCTGATCCACCGTATATATTTTTGTATTTTTGACTTAAAGTATGATATGCAAGTGCCTATTTAACATGCAAACTTGATAAAGAATGCAAGGAGTATTCACAATGTGATGCGCAGGTTCTTACCTCTCATCTTAAAAATCTCAAGCATCTAAATCACACACATAGTAAGAAATTAAATCTAACTATCTACCTATCCCTAGGGAGCCAAATTGTAACTTATTAATGAGTAATGTATATTGTGCATGCATTATAAAGAGAAATTACAGATAGCTGATATTTCTTCCCAAAAACACATGAACAATTAAAGATATTTGAACAACCAGATAGCCAATTGCTTATGAACAACATTCATTACTCATGGTGGTAATTTCATAAAATAAACCAGAAATCATTCAAACAAGAACATAGGTCCTAAGAGTCAGAACGATCTCATAGTTAGTGGACAAAAGCTGAAAACGAAATAGCTCCTCTTCAACAAATCCATAGCATAACATTTGAACATCCCACCAAACTTTCTCCGACAGGAAAACTGTAATTCTTTATTGCAAAAGGAAATAGTTATTATTACAATATCTCTTCACTAATCTAACTGGGAAAAATCCCCTCTCTTCATCTAAGTCCTCTATATTTATACAAACGAATAAGATTGTTGGGCTACCCACAAATAACTCTTGGGATTCACCAACTCTTCGCTTCTCAAAATTTACTTTCATTAAGTGTTTACAAAATTTACAACATATTGCAAAAGTGAACAAATGTTCATGAGGAGGGCCCTGCTTGATTATTTAAAAATTTATTCCACACTGAAGCCTCTGAGGCAATACTTTCAAATTCAGAAGGTTCCAAAAATTGAATATTTATCTCGAATTTTGCAGCCTGGTTCCTAATGGCTTCGATTCTGGCTGCACTCAGGCGAAGCTGATCTTCTAACAGCTGCACACTAACCGTAGAATGATCTACCTCATTCCTTAAGGTCTGTTCATCTAAAGCTTTAATGTGCTGTATTCTTCTTTCATCTTCTTGGTACCTTCTCTGCAAAATTTCCACAAACAGGCTGTGGTCTGGAAAAGCATCCATTCTTTGTTCAACCTCTACCTGGAATCGATTATAAGCAATCAGAAGTCTTCTAAATAATTCTGTACATGCCCCTTTTGTCTTCCTAACATCCTTCTTGAAATCCTCGGTTGTGTTGATAGCAAACTCCAATAAGTCGTAGTCCTGCCTAAGGGCCTGTTGATCCTTTGAGGGTAACTCTGCAGGAGCTTCTTCATTAGTTTCTATTTTTTCCATCCTTCCTGTCAGAACTTCCAGGATGTCCTGAGATCTGTCGACAAAATATGAGGCAGTCTCTAAAATCTCCTCCAATTGGCTGTGTACCTGCAAAACTCTGCATCTTTCCTCCTCTATAGCCACCTGTAGCTGAAGCATCTTGGCTCTCCGTGCCAGAACATATTCTTTGAAAGGTTGAAGACTCATTTGTTGTTCTCTAGCTTCCTCTAAAGCTACTATCAACGAAATGATCTGCTCTTTGAGTTTTGCCTCCTGCTCTTGAGATTGTTTTTCATTTGCTTCCAAGGTAGTCTTCTACAACTCTAGGTCCTTTATCCTACCTAGCAGTTGTTCCTTCTTTGCCCTCAACTCTTGATATTCCTGTTGTACTTTCTTTAGACACTCTTGGGCGGTCTCCATAGATCTTTTCTTTGTCTGGAGGACTTGAAGTTCAGCCTTTGAAGACTCGATTTCCTTCTGTATGTCTTCAAATTTTCTCTTTAACTTATGGTTTTCTTCTCTTTCCTTTCTCAGGGTATCTTTTAGTTGAGAAGACGACTTCTTTGACTGTTCTAGATCCGTCATTATTTTATCTACATTGTCCTCTGAAGCATGGATCAATGCAGCCCCTACTCTGATAGTGAACCTAGGGTCTCTGTCTGTCCCGTATACAATGGTTGTATCATTTATCTTCTTATCAGACAGCCCCCCAGTTTCAACCTTCCTATCAGTTCTTTTTACTATTCTTTTCTTTTCTCTATCATAAAAGATAGTATGAAAATCAGGTACCTCTTCCCCTTTCTTCTGTTCAAAGGGGATTAGTCTAAGGGTGGGGACCATAGACTGTCCTGGTGTGCTGGCAGCAGGTACTTCAGGATCTTGAATGTCGAGGTTTTCCAAGTCCTGGGCCTGAATTTCTGTTGCGTCAGAAGCTGATTATTCTGTCACTGCTTGTGTCAGCTTTATCTTCTCTACCTCCTGCTTCTTCAGCTCCTCATCTAACTTCCTTTTTCTTTCTTCTTCTTCGATCTTGGCATCTTCTTCTACCTTTTTGGCTGCCTCTTTTGTAGCTCTTCTTTTCTCCTCCTCCTCTCCCTTTAGCCATCCTTTGGCTTCTTGGGCTAATCTCTGATCTTCTTCATTTCTTTTCCTGGTTTCCTCTTCCTCGGCCTTTGCTTGCTCATCCTGTCCTTTTCCACCTTTGGTGGTGACTTTATTTTTAAACCTTTTCCTTAAGGCCGTCATGTTTAGTGCACTGCGAAAAATGGACTCTTCTCTGTCCCAATGGCTGGTGTACTCAAAATGGACATTAGCCTCTTTGCAGTGCTCTGCAACCTTATTGCGGGAGTCATTCCTATGGAAAGGCATTTCCCCAAAATGGAACTTCTCCAACTCTTCCATGAATTCATTGGCCTTCTTTACCCTTGTAAATTTGTAACTCCCCAATCTGAAAGGCAAAGGTGGGTATGCTGCCTTCTTATGCTCAACTAAAAAACTTCCTATGCCATCTAGAAATACTTGCCTAACTGCCTCTTTGTGAATTATATAATCTGTGGCATACTTAGGTAGTAGTGAGGGTGCTCTAGAGCCTCCAAACATTATGAAATAGAGCCCATCCTCAGTCAAGTAATAATCAACATACTCTTCAATCATATACAATGCCTCCTCCGACATGCAGTCACATTCTTCTAAGAAAATAAGGGTATACAATGGCATAATGAAATGCTCACACACCTCCCTGTAGTGACTGTGGTATTTATGAGCCCACAGTGGCTTGTATGCTGAGTAAACTGGTGATTTTTCCAGGTCCCAGATGCATCTCAGGTTAGGGAAGGGTTGATTGCATAGTATGCAATCAATCGGTATGGAGCTCATATAGAACTCTGATTTCTTTTGGGACACCCCTCCTAATGCTGATGCTATGTAGGCTGAGAGGCTATTGGACACAATATTGGCCCAATTGAAAACGGTCCCCTATGTTCCAACATAAAAAATTATCGGCACCCACTCCAATTTGAAGCTTTTGCCGTGGGCTCTCCCAAAAATCTTATTGAGCATCAAGGCAATGAACCTATAAGGGGTTATTAAGCTTGAGGTGTCATATTCTCCAGTTGGCCTGGTTCTAAAGTTTTTCCTAGGCAGGAGCATCCTCTTGAGTGTCTCGACGAGATCCATCCTGATGCTTTTCAGCCAGTCTTCAGTTAGATATATTTTTGCTTCTGGCAAGTGGTAGGCCAGGGCTACATATCCAGGGCTATAGGTAGCATAACCCTATTTATCAACATTCTCCAGAATCATGGTGGTCACATCTGCCCGGGGCAGAATCCACCCAATCACTTCAGAGCATGGAAAGAGTTCAGGTCTTGTAGTAATTTTCATTAATGAGGATCTTTCTATGTTGACATAGATATTTTATTCCTCAAACCCTATGCAAGGCACCTCTCGGCGCGTAATCAATTTGTAGATTTCTCCCCACTGATATTTTAGCTCTACACCAATTATGCGTTTGGTGTCTTTGTAAATATATTCAACTCTGGTGATGACTTCGACCTTGGGTTCCTCTTCGACCATGGGCACCTTCTTCTTTTGACGCTTAGACATCTTAAGTTCCGAGGAATTTCCCTGTCACGTATAAAATTGTAATTTAGATCCTGTTAGGTCATTCTGGTCAACAGTTAAAGATAAGGATAACAATATAAAACATTTTTACCTCGTCTACGTTAAACATGACTGCAGTTAATAAAAATAAGCAAAACATGTTCAAACTAAACGCTCTTGTCTAAAACTGAAACCAGCTTAGTCCAACAAAGCTTGGATTGAGCAAACACGACCTTTGTCAACCCAAAAACAGTCCTGAATCCTTTCCCGGCGCCACAACCTACACGTCGTACGGAAATAGAAAGGCGGCTAATCTAAAACTCAAAAGGGACGCTACAGGTGACAGTCTCCTAGAAGGCTTTAAATGCTCACTCTAGATTAGTCTAGGGTTCGGATTCGAAACTGAACAAGGTTATCCCAAGTGGGAGGTGGAACATCAAACCGGTCCTGGTTTGTGAATACAGGAGTGACTGAACATTGTAGCCAATCATCACGGCCTCATAAGGAAACCATGAAAGTCCCTTGGGAAACCAAACACAAAATGGGGCAAACTGGTGCAGACAGCGTAACGGCCGTCTGCACCGGTTTCCCCAACCATCGAGTGCAGGCTATAAGACCATAACGGCCACGGAAGAAAACATTTAGTAGATCACAAAGAATCCCCCACTAACAGTCACGCCATTCATTTCGAAATATATACATGTCAAGATGGGACCCTAAGTAAAACCTAACCGCGGATACAAGAAAAAGCTTGTCCAATTGAACGGAATTGGATAACAAGTACAAAGGCCTACCTGGCACTGTTGCGTGACTGGCGGGAGGAAAACTATTGAGCTTCCATGGTGGAGCCACCTAGGAGCGAGGGTACCGACAACAAGAAATCCTAGTTTGCTTGAGCGAAAATGACAGCGCAACGAAAGTCCAAAAATAACAATAAAATAATAAACTACCCGACCCACTATATATATACCCCCAGTCAACTATGTTCGGCGGGAAAAAGGTCATCGGGCGGTAAAAGCAAGGGATCAGGGAGCATATCAACATTGCCTCCATAACATCGGACGATGAAATAGTTGGGAGAACCGCCGAGGCATCGACAGGGAAACCAAACGATACTTGCATCGAAGCTCGCAAGATTAAAGCATCGGAGCGATAGAAGGATGAAGAGCCACAACGGCGGAAATACAAAAGACATCAAGTTCCATAGACTGACAAAAATCGGAGAAAAAATCAACATGAATTTAACCAAGAAACATCGGTCCCACGGAAAATAAAATCAAACTATGCCAGAAAGACAATGCTTTACAAAGCCGCAACAACGAATGTCGAAAACTCAAGGATCAGTGAAACAAAACGGTGGGGTCGAAAAAGTTAATGTAATCCTCGAAGAACTTCGTAATGCGCTATCCGCAACTGCGGAAAACGTAGAGACAATATGTCCCAACGGGATTCCAACAAACATCCGATTGAGACAAATAAGTGAATAAAGGCACCGGAGAAAACAATCGGACCCGGTTTCTTGTTACTTCTCCGCAACGGCGGGTGCGTAGGTGACTAAATTTCTGATTTAAACATCCGAAACGCTTCCGATGGCAAGGTAAAACTAAAACAAATAATGAAACATCACTGGCATAAGAAAAGTCTTTTTGCAGAACATCAAGCAAGCTCAAAAGTTGAGCCAAAATGAGTTAAAGGATGGTCCCGAATTTTTTTGAATTTTGGGAAAATGTTGCAGCTGCAACACAGTGTTGGGAATAGTTTTATTCGATGACTCATTTGAATACGTGTGACTATAAAAATGATCATGAAGGCCTGAATACCTTAAGTGATACGCATATTCCTGAGATCAGTTATTTAGAATTTGTGAGAGTTAGTTCTTGTGAGACCTGAGAACCAACAAATGTGTTACATTTCATGAGACATCATTTGAGGATAGTATTATAAGCAGTTTTGTTGTGAACCTTGGAACATATTGAAAAGCTAATTCGAGTGAGTTCATGGATTGTTTGATACCTTTTTGTTGATTGTTTTATTACATGCTTAAGGGCATAATTGAATAATTTTGAGCCAAAAATTAAGTCGCATACATATAAGTTTAGTTAGAGAAGAGTTAAAAGAGAGAAAGTTAGGAACATATTTGAACAGTGACAGTGGGATCAGAAGTGCCAAGAAATACAATGACCGTCATACATAAGACATAACATAATTGGCAAAGGGGTTGTAGCCTCCTTCTAGTTGGAGCTGGAGAAGCAAGGTGTTGGAGCTTCCCTTTAGTTGGAGTTGAAGAAACAAGGAGGTTGGAGCCTCCCGTCAGTTGTAGCTAGTAAATATTGGAGATTGAAGTCTCCTCAATATCTGGGTGTGTTCAACATATGTTACTTCATGGTTATGTCACAATGTGTACTTCACTAAGTAGTGATGCCAAATTGTGACATTAATTTTGGTTGACTTTTGTCTAAGTGTAACAATTTTAAAAAGTTATGTTGTAGAGTGAAATTCTATAATTGTTATATTTTATTGAAATGTTAATCTTGATTGACTTATGTAAATTTTTTATAACATCTAAAAACAATTAATACATATATAAAACTAAACAAATCTAATCAAAATAAATATTCATCAAACTTTTTATTTTTCACATTCTACTTAGTAAGTATCAAGTAACTATGGACCAGCATTGAGCTTCGGCTCAGCTTTTTGTGACCTGCCATATTTTTGTAGTTACTACTTATGATTTGGGTTGTGATACCCATATTTTCTGTGATGTATCTAGCTGATATGCTTGTACTTCTTCTGCTATTACAGTCTGGAACAGTTTTGTAAATTTTTGGTTATGACAATATGAGACAGCAAATATGTGACAATGTAGGGATCCTAGTGATCCTCTTACATGTGCAGATGTAATTTTGTTCCACTTTGAAATAAAATTACGAATTTTTCCGAGGAAAAAAAAAAGTATCAAGTAACTAACTAACTTATCATCAAATCATGCACTATTGTATCGATAAACACTATATACAAATTGTTTTGAATTTTTATTAAACCCATAACCTTAATCATCATGGTCCTTAAAATCTCATGCATGTACCTAAATCTTTGATATGATCCCTTAATTCAATAGAAAAACCCATAACCTTCCATTTCAAAACTTATTTAACTAATTGCATAGAAATAAGAACTAATTGTTTTAAAATATTGTGTATTATAAGAATTATTAGTCCCTGCCTAGACTATTGTTTTCGATTTTTTCAATTAATTTTATACAAGTACATTTAATATTTCAACACTTCCAAAGTGCAACTAAAGTTTTTGTTCTATTTTATTTTTTTATTTTTTCTATTTAATTTAATTTCCAAAACTTTGATGGGTGCTATACCATAAAAATTAAGAATAAACAAATTCACAAGAATTTTTTTATTTTATTTTATTAATGCAAGGAAACATAGACATATGTGAAGAGGAAAGCTTTCCAGATTTTTTTATTTCATTCATTTTTTATAAATAACAATTGTCAATTTTTCTTTTATTCTCTTCAGTAAACATTGAAATTATTTTTTATTATTTTCATTGCATTAATTTTAAGAAAGTACATTTAATATCTTAACATTTATCAAGTGTAACAAACGTTTTAGTTCATTTATTAATTTTATTTATCTTAATTTCTATAAAAAATTCTTTAAAACTTGATTGGTCCCATACCATGAAAATGGGAATTTAAAAAATTGAACAAAAATTAAAATAAAAAATGTTTATTATGATTCAGAAATGGAACTTGAATATAAAAAAGAAAGTTGAATAGTTTTCTTCTTTTTATTGATTTCTTCATGCATGGAAACTTGAATTTAATGAAGAAAGTATTTCTGTTAGTATGGATGATACCCTCATTCATTGTTGTCTCTGCCTTTCCATTTTCATCTTCGATGATTCACTTGTGGGAAATGCATCTTGGATGATTTGCTTGTGGGCACCGACAACAACAAGTACATCACCACGTTTCGGAGCGTCGACAATGGTTTACCCCTGACAGGTTTTGCAATGCTAGAATTGTTCTAGATTACCTATGTATGGACCATATATTCCTTCCATTCTTTCAAGTTTATTCGATTATTAAATTCATCTCTATAGCCAATCGAATAATTGTGTTTTTATATTGGTTGCAACCCAAATCACGATGGTATCTCCAATTCCAGGATCTGGAATTCTTCCAATATTATTAGTCCATGCCATAGGTAGAGACTATTGTTTTCATCTTTTTCTATTATTTTATGCAAATATATTTAATTTTTTAAAATGTGTAAAGTGCATCATTAGTTTTAGTTATTTTTTATATTTTACTTATTTATTTTAATTTCTATTAGAATTTTTTGAAAAGATGATTGGTGCTATACCATAAAAATAAAGATTAAATAAATAGAGAGAAAATAAATAAAATGCATGCAAACTTCCATAAGTTAAGAGGAAAGTTTCATTTTTTGTTTTATACTTAATTTTGTTCCATATTTCTACTTGAAGCAAATCTCAAATTTTGATCCATGTTCTAGGTTCCATATTTTTTATATTTTACTTACTTATTTTAATTTCTATTAGAATTTTTTCAAACGCTGATTGGTGCTATACCATAAAAATAAATATTAAATAAATAGAGGAAAACTAAATAAAATGCATGCAAACTTCCATAAGTTAAGAGGAAAGTTTCATTTTTTATTTTTACTTAATTTTGTTCCATATTCCTATTGGAAACAAATCTCAAACTTCCTATTGAAAACAAATCTCATCCATTCTAAGTCAAGGAGGAAAGTTCTATTTTTTTGCTTTTTACCTAATTTTGTTCCATATTCTTATTGGAAACAAATCTCATACTTATTATTGAAAACAAATCTCACCCTTCATATTTGAAACAAATCTCAAACTTACTATTGAAAACAAATCTTACCCTTCATATTGGAAACAAATCCCATACTTTTTTGTAGAAACAAATCTCATCAATTATTTGTGGCACGATTCTTTAAAAGATTGTTTTATATGATTACCATATGATTACAAAAATATGTTTTTTTATTACTACTATTATTTGAATAATGCCTTCCATATCTCCACCCACCATAATGCACCTGTGCCCCTCTCTGGAACTCGAGCCCCTGGAGAGAATCCACACGACCCCCTGCTTACCAGGGATGCACAAAGTGCCTCAAGGCTCTCCAGAGCAACTACACCACTCCTTCTTACCAGGGATGCACAAAGTGAGTCAAGGATTTGCAAAAGGTAATTTTATAGTAGTACGAGGACTGTAGAGCAATAACAGATATACAATTAAATCATTAAAAAAAGATGCAAACCACATTAAACACATTACAGAGAGACACATATATAACGTGGTTCACTCAAACGATGGGCTACGTCCATGCAGAAATTTCTAGTTCTTTTATTATAGTCCAGAAAGGTGAAGGGATACAACCTGCAACAATACCATTGCACTTCCTCTTCATGCTCTCATAGACTCTCTCACACAATCACATAGATTGTTTACAATGCTACAATACAATACCATACCATACACAACCGTATTACAATGCTTTTCTTTTATAGGGGAAATAACATGGGAAAATACTACAGCTAACCCAATACCATGTGTTCGCAAAACTGTTGGCCAACAAACATCCCAAATTTGGGGAACGAGTGTATAGTAAACCTGGGGTACAAACATGATTGAATGACATCTTTGACTCTGGAAGATCAGGCTCCACAACCAACAATCTCCCACTTGGAGACTAATCACAACAACTCCACCACTGCTACACTTGTTCGACTATGCTCTGGACCTTGGACTTGGCTAATTTCTTATTTTCAACTTCATGCTTGAAGGCCAACAAAAAACGAGCAAGAACTCAGTTTCTCTCTGGTTACTCCCTTTGTCAACATGTTTGCAGGATTCTGGCTAGTATGTATCTTTTTCAGTTTTAATAGTTCTTCATCTAGAACAGATCTTATGAAGTGGTACTTGAGCTGTATATGTTTAGTCTTCGAATGAAAGGATGCATTCTTTGCAAGATGAATGGCACTTTGGCAGTCACTGTACAGTCTTCTATTCTCCTGCTTCTTATCCAATTCCTCCATGAACCTCTGCAACCAAATCATATCCTTACTAGCCTTTGTAGCAGCAACATACTCTACTCCTTCTGTTGTTGAAAGTGCAACAACCTGTTGCATTATTAAAATCCAACTTAATGTTGTTCCACCCACAGTAAATACATACCCTATGGTGCTCCTCCTTCTCTCTTTATTAACAACCATATCTGCATCAACATATCCCTGTAGAACAGTGTCTGAACCTCCAAAACATAATGCATGAGAAGTGGTACCTCTCAAATACCCAAGAATCCACTGTACTACTTTCCAATGCTCTTTACCTGGATTATTCATATACCTGCTCATAAATCCCACTACATGTGCAATATATAGTCTTGTGCACACCATGGAATACATCAATCTTACAACCGCCGATGAATAGGGAATCATGGACATGTAATCTATCTCTTCCTATGTCTCTAGACACATCTCCTTACTTAGTTTGAAATGGCTGGCTAAAGGTGTACTTACTGGTTTTGCATTCTACATTCTAAACCTCTGCAACACCTTTTCTATGTACTCACCTTGAGACAATGTCAATTTGTAATTTTTTCCATCTCTTGTTATTCTCGTACCAAGGATTTGCTCTGCAACACCCAAATCCTTCATCGCAAATGATTTAGCTAGATTTATTTTGAGCACATTTATATCCTGCATCTTAGACCCTGCAACAAGCATTGCATCCACATACAATAACAAGATAGTATATCTTTCGTTATCTAGCCTCTTGAAATAAACACAATGGTCAGAATGACATCTATCATAACCTTGTTCTGTCATAAACTTATCAAATTTTAAATACCACTTCCTTGGAGCTTGCTTCAGGCCATACGAACTATTCTTCAGCCTACAAACCAAATTCTCCTTCCCTTTGACCTCATACCCCTGTGGCTGCTGCATATAAATCTCTTCCTCCAAATCCCCATGGAAAAATGTTGTTTTTATATCTAGTTGTTCAAGATGAATATCTTCTACCACCACTAGACTTAAAATAGTTCTAATTGAACTCATTTTAACTAAAGGAGAAAATATTTCATCAAATTCTATACCTTTCTTTTGTACAAACCCCTTTACAACAAGTCTATCCTTGTACCGCTTCTTGCCTCCATCTTCTTCCTTCAACCTGTAAGCCCATTTATTTTGCAATGTTCTTATTCCTACAGGTAACTTAACCAAATCCCAAGTTTGGTTTCTTACCAATGAGTCCATCTCCTCATCCATGCCGTGCTCCCACTTCTTTCTAGCTTCTACTTGTATTGCTTCTTCATAACATTCCGGTTCACCAGAATCAGTCATCAATAAATAATATAGTGAAGGAGAGAATCGTTCAGGGGGTCTACTTAACCTGGTAGATTTTTTTAGGTTGCAGGAGTTTCATGTACCTGTTGCTGTTCTTGATTTTCGGGTGCCTTTGGAGTTTGATTTTATTTGATTTCATCAAGCATTGTGTACTCTGTGTTTTCCTTTTCCACTTTCTTTCCCATAAGTGATAACCAAAATCATCAACCACGTATCCAATAAATGTACATTTCTTGGATTTATCTTCAAGCTTTGTTCTATCATCTTTATCAATATGGACAAATGATTCACAACCAAAAGTTATCAAAAATGAGTATTTTACTTGTTTACCTGTCCATGCCTCCTCTGTAGGGATGATTTTAAGGAACCATACTTATTTAAAAGTGTATAAATGTTGGCGAGTCTTACTAATTCTTAAAACACCAACTATAAAGTGTTTGGCGATATTTTTCAAAAAATATTTTAATTTCCAAGGATTTTATATCATTTATATAATAATTTGGCGATTTTTAGGGTGAAAAAAGTTTACCCCATCAAAATTAGGCGAAAGAGGGCTTCAAAAAATGCAAAATGTAGAATCTTTTTTGGAGAAAAACCATTAAAAATAGCCCATGGGCTAAATTTCGCCCCTAAAATTATCCCCGCTCCTCTGGAATCCCACCATGCAAAGTGCATGAAGGCCCTCTGTTTATTAAATATACAACAGTGTTTACAACATTGTACCAAAAATGTAAGGGCGACCCTGCATGCAATCTCATACATTTTGCATGCTCCATGATCATTTTGTTCATCCTTTCTGACACACCATTTTCTTGTGGTGTTCCAGGGACTTTCTTCTCTCTGTGAATCTCATTGTGTGAACAGTAAGTGTCAAACTCCTTGCTGGAGTATTCACATCCATTATCAGATCTGAGACATTTCAACCCTTTTCCTATCTCATTCTCAGCCAAAGCTTTCCACTTCTTAAAAGTATCAAACACATCAAATTGTTGTCTAATGCAATAAACCCAAGTTTTTCTAGTTGCATCATCATTAAAAGTAACATAATACGAGAGCCACTAAGAGATTGTACCTGAGCCAGTCCACATACATATGTATGGACAAGCTCTAACTTTTCACTCTTCTTTTGTTTCTCAACCCTGAGAAATCTAACTCTCTTCTATTTTCCATAAACATAGTTTTCACAGAATTCCAAACTTCCCTGCTTCAGATCTGGAAGCAGTTTCCTTGAGTGGAGAATCTACATCCCTTTCTCACTCATGTGGCCAAGCCTATGATGCCACAACGCCACACTTGTTTCTGTGGAGGACATAAATATAACGTACCTACCCTATCTCATTTTGCTATTACCACTGATCCTTTAGTGATATTCCACCATGTTTCTCCAAACCTAGACAAATAACCGCTATCTCCCAACTACCCTTTTGAAATTAGATTTCTTTTCATAGCAGGAATGCACCTTACATCTTTTAGCAGCCATTCACTTCCATTATTTAACTTAATCCATACCTTACCCTTTCCAACAATTTTACATGGTTCATCATCCCCCAATAAAACATGTCCAAAATCACTTTGAACATAATCATGAAAGAATTTCCTATGGGGTGTAGCATGACATGAAGCCCCTGAATCTACTACCCAGTAATAGCTAGTATTATCTAAAGCAAGAATCAAATCATCTTCTAACACATCACCTGCTACATTCGCTTCCTGAGTAGTCTCTTGCTACCTCTCACCTTTCTTCTTTGGTGCTATGCAGTCTTTCTTCAGATGCCCTTTCTTACCGCAGTTCCATCACTCTATTTTTTCAAATATGGACTTGGATTTTCCCTTTCCATACTTATCGCGGTTACCTGGGCTCCTTCCTCTCTCCTTTTGTCTCCCTTTTCTCTCCATGGTCAACACATTACCTGATGTTTCACCTGTGCTTTTTCTTCGCATTTCCTCGCTAAGAATAACACCAACAACATCATCAAACTTAAGAGTGTTTGAACTAGGGATAGAGTTACTTATAACCATGACCAAGCTATTCCAGCTTTCTAGCAATGAGCACAAGATTAGAAGAGCCCTAACCTCATCATCAGAGTTCACTTTTACAGAACTTAACTGACCGGTAAGTGTATTAAACTCATTTAAATGGTCAACAACAAATACACCTTCTGACATCTTCATATTAAATAAATGCTTCATTAAAATACCTTGTTGGAAGCTGAGGGTTTTTCATAGAGCTTACCCAATGTGCTCATCACACCCTCTGTTGTTTTTTCTTTCGAAATATTGAAAGCCATCGATGAAGCTAGGAACATCGGTACTGTTCCCGGTGCCTTTCTGTCAAGAACCTCCCATTCTTCATCCTCCATAGCCTTCGACTATTTTACTTTTTCACCCAACGACAGGTACAAATCCTTCTGGTACAGATAGTCCTCCATAATTGATAGTTTTGGCTGTTAAATTTATCGACCCTAAACTTTCCATCTTCTACCATTGCTCCCACTCGAACCAAGAACCCTTCTTTCCTACGAGTTTACCAGCAAAACAGACGTTTTGGCTCTGATACCAATTGTTAGTAAATAGGATCGCAGAGTAATAACATACATATAGTTAAATCATTAAAAAAAGATGCAAAACACATTAAAACATTACAAAGAGACACAGATATAATGTGGTTCACCCAAACGATGGGATACGTCCACATAGAAATTTCCAGTCCTTTTATTATCGTCCAGAAAGGTGAAGGGATACAACTTGCAACAATACCGCTGCACTTCCACTTCACGCTCTCACAGACTCTTTCACACAATCATAGAGATTGTTTACAATGCTACAATACAATACCATACCATACAAAGCCGTATTACAATGCTTTTCTTTTATAGGGGGAATAACATGGGAAAATACTACGGTTAACCCCAATACCATGGGGTCTGCAAAACTGTTGGCCAACACACATCCCAAAAAACATTTCTCGGGGGCGCCTGAACCCCAAAGTTGGGGAACGAGTGTACAGTAAACCTGGGGTACAAACACAACTGAATGAAATCTCTAAATCTGGAATATCAGGCTCCACAACCAACAACACAAAGTGCCTCAAGGCTCTCCAAAGCAACTGCACCACTCCTTACCAAGGATGCACAAAGTGTGTCAAGGCTCTGCAAAAGGTAATTTTATAGTAGTATAAAAAACTATTCTTAGAGGTTCAAATCTCAATGACTAGAGGTTCATTCTTGGTTTTTTTAATTTTCAGAGATATGTTTGATTGTAGTGTTTCAAGAATAGTTGATTTGAGTTTATTGTATCGATGTTCAACTTCAAGATTTGTTGCGTTGTCTTTTTACATTACACGGAGAGTTCACATTGTTTTTGTAGGTTAAGGGCACTCAAGGCAAGGATGAGCATTACTCAGACAGGACCAGAAGAATGTACAACAA
Organism: Pseudotsuga menziesii; assembly: GCA_001517045.1. Lineage (NCBI taxonomy): Eukaryota > Viridiplantae > Streptophyta > Pinopsida > Pinales > Pinaceae > Pseudotsuga > Pseudotsuga menziesii. Next base: position 203,695 of record LPNX010113765.1, read on the forward strand.
ATATTGTGAATTAATGAGGTTTTATGTGGTTATTGGCAAATAATAAGACTGCATATATTCCCACTATTTTTGCAGTGCTAAGAGATCTCATGTATAGTGCCCATCCAACTTATAAGTCATAGTGCATCCACTTGCATCCAAGACCAAGAGAAGATGCCCCTCATCATTGGTTCACTTCATCAACTCAATCATAATTCATTGCATATTCCTTGGGCATTAACCATTAGAGGAAATTTGAGGTCCAAAATGGGTCTCCTAAGGAAAACAATAAAATAATAGTTAAAATAATAAAATAATATTTATTAATTTTTGAGGAAGAAAAACAAAACTAAATTTTGTGTTTGTATTTTCAACATATCTCCCTGTTTTTTTACTCAAACTTCGAGCGGGATGGCTCACTGAATGCGGAATTAAATTTCGCATCCAACTAGTACCCACACTGCATACGTTTGATGGACCCCACTACCCCAAAAATAAGAAATACTTGAAAAAACGTGATGATGACATCATCATCATCATGTCTTTTCAAGTATTTCTTATTTTTGGGGTAGTGGGGTCCGTCAAAAGTATGCGGTGTGGGTACTCATTGGATGGGGAGTTTAATTCTGCATGCAATGAGACATCCCGCTCGAAGTTTGAGTAAAAACATAGAGAGACATGTGTTAAAAATGAGAAGAAAAGAAATATTTTTTTTATGACAAATATTTCAATTCAACCATTATGGTCGACTCATTTCATTGAAATTCTATGTGTTTTTGAAGTCCAACTCACAAGTTGGCTCGTTTTCTTATAAATCCCATTTTAGACCCCAAAGTTCCACTAATTTTGATATAGCTTCCTGATATTCATTTAATTTAGTTAACTACTGACTCCCTTCTCTTCCAGGTTTGCTGGAATCATGGACAATTGTGAATATGTGATGGAAAGAACTAACATAGAAAACAATTTATCCTATTATTAAAACATGTACAAAGATTCAAACCTGGTAATTCAAAGCCTGTCAATTCAATTCATTGAAAAGTATTGTAGACCTCTGATGAAATAACATATGTATCATGGGGTCACTCGCATTGGGCATCTCTCCTTGAATCTTGCTAGAAAAATATGGTTGAAATCAATTTTTTTAGTCTTTGAAATTGTGGTTTTATTTATTACAATGAATTTAGAGTGATCGTTATAATATAATATTGCATTCTGAAATGACTAAAATTGAAATTTTAATTTGAGACTAGTTTTTACAGACAATTTTTAATAGTTTTCTATCAAAATGGAAGATGTGAAGAATGACAAAAAGAATATATATGAACTGACCTGTGTTTTCTATGTCAGCTGACGAAAATTCATTTTTATAGTGAATATATTTGGACATATTTTTGAAGGACTTAGAAAAAATTGGACTTCAACTCTAGTTGGTTACAAACAACATATGACATATTTGTATTTTCAAATCCTATGAATGTCACATAAACATGTATGATTGTTGTTTTTATATGTCTTTTATTTTTATGCTTCCAATTTTCTTTCAAATTTTTATTTTATTATTTATTGTTTTCTCTTTTTTCAATTAATTTTATACAATTACATTTAATATTTCAACACTTTTAAAGTGCAACTAAAGTTTTTGTTCTATTTTTTAATTTTTTCTATTTAACTTTGATTGGTGCTATACCATAAAAATTTAAGAATAAACAAATTCGCAAAAAATAAAAAAAAATTCTATTATTAATGCAAGTAAACATAGACATATCTGAAGAGGAAAGATTTCCAGTTTTTAATTTTTTAATTTTATTATTATTATTAATTTTATTTTTATTTCATATCTGCTATGCCAATTTTTCTTTTAATCTCTTCCAAGATTGGAAACATTGAAATTATTTTTTATTATTTTCTTTGCAATTTTATGAAAGTACCTTTAAAATCTTAACATTTCTTTAAGAAAGTACATTTAATATATTAACATTTATCAAGTGTAACAAAAGTTTTAGTATACTTATTTATTTTATTTATCTTAATTTCTGTAAAAATTTCTTTAAAACTTTTTTGGTCTCATACCATGAAAATGAGAATTTAAAAAATTGAACAAAAATAAAAATAAAAAATGTTTATTATCAGTCATAAATAGAAACTTGAATATAAAAAGGAAAGTTGAAAAGTTTTCTTCTTTTTACTTGGTTCTATACCATAAAAATTAAAAATAAACAAATTCACAAGAAATTAAAAAGTTTATATTATTTTTTTTTAACAGAAACAGAAAGGAGAAGTATATTAACAGGCTGTGCACAGCCATTCATTACAATTGAAACAAGAAATATAATGCCGGCAGATCAAAATTGCTGCACAACTGGCATGTCTTGGAAGTTTCCCATAAGGCAGAGCATATGATCGTTCCAAAATTACAAAAGTTGCGGGTAGTATATACCCTCACATACTGGCTACAAAGAAAAATGCAAAGAAACATAACCCATACTAAATTGAAACAGATTAAACAAGAGACATAAGCTAATTGCCTCTAAGAGCCCTGGGCTGCATAACCGATTCTTCTTCCATGGGTTGATCAGCTGCTTCATTTACTCCGTTAACCCTACTTTCTTGGTTCATAGAGATGAGCTTCTCAAGGTCTTCCTGGATTCGTTCTACCTTGCCCAGCAGCGCGCGCAGGTTGCTCTCGAGATCATCTGTTCGGGCGTCATTATTACTGACCTCAAGCGATGTGCAGCTCACAGTTTCACTCATGCTTTTAATTTCCTTGGCCATTTCTTTGTTGTCCATTACCCCTATAGCTGTCATCTCGTACAGCCTGCGCAGATTCTTCTTTATGTCCAGCAGCCCAGCATTATCGCCAAAGTGAGCCATACCTCCAGAGTCGGCTGTAATTGCTATTCGGGAAAACTGAATATGCAGAGGGTAAACAATACTGTCCTGGTTCTCACCCCAGAAAACTTTAAAACCACTCCTGAGTTCGACAATTTCTTGTTGCAGAGCAGAAACACTAAGACTATCTAAACAAGACAACGTTCCCAGAGCACCTTTCTTCCAACCGGATCATAGGCATCCCAAGACCCGATCCAATCTGTCTTCTCGAGAGGGAGATGTATCAACATGACTATCAGTACCCCAGGACGCTGAGGTAAAACTGCATTCACAGAAGGAGAAGGCAGACAGAGCAAGGCACTCCTTTACAAGGGCACGGATGAGGGGGAGCACCTGCCAAGGGATTCCCAGCAGTCTCCCACCCCCAACTCCAGCTACCACATTCAGCAAGAAATTCACAGAGCCGGGAGAGCCATGACCAAAATCCGGAACATTACAATGGAGCGAGTCTAAGCAGGGAAGCGACATAGAGATAGGGATGAAGGGCCACCGATCATGCGAGAGGTTTTGACAATAAATTGTAGGCCTGAAGGGCTTTAATTCATCTGCTGTCGAGGGGGGAAGAACGATCCACGCGGCCTTCAAAGGAGGGCATACAGGACTTAATATTGAATGCAAGGAGCCGCCAAAAGGAGGGGGGAGGTGAGGGCCAGCTGGAGGGAGGATGAAGTGAGAGGAAAGGCAGATGAAGGAGGGGATAGGGAGAAGGAAAGGAGGGGTGAAGAGAACGAAGCATGAAAGGAGGAGGGAGAAGAGAAAAAAGAGGGGAGAAGGATATAAGCCTATAAGACACCTAATATTTTTTCTGAGAGATAAGGACTTCACTTTAAAAATTTGCATGATGAGAGTGCTGTTAGGATTATTAATCCTCCCTTGTCCAAATTTGGTCATATGTCTAAATCGGGAGTCCATCCAGTCTATTTATAGTCATTAGCACCATTGGTTAAAC
>LPNX010113765.1:218720-228900 GCA_001517045.1 Pseudotsuga menziesii
TCTACGAGCCATATTTAAATAGGGTTGGTTTCTGGGACTCTTTGTTAAGTATGGATCTTTTTGAAGGAAGGGAGGTGGTTTTGGGTGGGGATTTCAACCTTACGCTGGGGTCTTCTGAAGTGTGGGGGCCTCACGCTGTTACGGATTCATTAGCAAATTTTTTCATTCATGCATTTGCCAAGAAGGATCTTCTTGACATTATACCTCCTATGTTAACCCCCACTTGGAGGAATAAGAGAGCAGGGAATCAAAGGGTGGCAAAACGACTGGATCGATTTTTGGTGGCAGAAGTGTTGGCTCTGGGGGTTGATTTTGTCAGGCAGTGGGTAGGGTCAGGTGGGATTTCTGACCACTGTCCCATCTTTTTGGAGTTAAGAGGTAGAAGGAAAAAACCTCCTAGTCCTTTCAAATTCAATCCTAGCTGGCTGAAGGAGGAGGATTTTATCAAGCTGGTTCAGGATCAGTGGGTCCATCGTCCACAAGACTCTCTGGAGCATGCGGGTGTCCATTTTCATCATAATCTTAAGCGCATTAAAGAGGTCACTATTTACTGGGCTCATGATAAAAGGGTGAAAGATGATCAGAATTTGAGGGATGCTAAGTGGAATATTGATAGGATTCTTAATAGTCAGGGCATGGGTTTTCTGGATGACATGCAAAAAGATGAGCTGATGGAGTGGGAAAATCGAAGGAATGTGATTCTTTGTGAGAATGAAGCGATGTGGAGGATGAAAAGCAGGGCGATTTGGCTTAGGTGCGGTGATGAGAACTCAAAATTTTTTCAAGCATATGCTAAGGGGAGAAAATTCACAAACTCAATTTGGGAATTATCTACTGCTGAAGGGGATCGGATATCCAACTTTGAAGGACTGGCGGAGTTGGGTGTCAGACATTTTGGAGATTTATTCACGGCACAACCTGGGGCATCCATTGCGGAGGTACTTCGGGTGGCTCAACTTTTCCCTCGTTTTGTGGGGGAGGAAGATAATAGGCTGTTGATGGAGGAGGTGACGCAGATTGAACTCTCGATGATAATGCATTCCTTTCAAAAAGATAAAATCCCGGGGCCTGATGGCTGGCCTATAGAATTTTTCTTAGGATTCTATGATTTCTTCGGGGAGGAATTATTGAATGTGATTGAAGAATCGCGCAAGGCTGGTTTTATTCATGGCCCCTTCAATTCTACTTTTATAGCTCTTATTCCAAAATCTGCTAAGCCTGATAGTTTTGATGAATTCAGACCTATCGCTCTATGCAATTGTATATATAAGATCATCTCTAAGGTGATTGCACAGCGCCTCAAGCCTATTTTGTCTCAGCATATCTCTAGTGAGCAATTGGTTTCTTGGAAGGCCGTCAAATACATGAGGCCATTGGAGTCGCACAGGAAGGTTTACATACTTTGAAAGTGCAAAAACAGAAGGGTGCCGTCATTAAGATTGATCTTTCAAAAGCATATGATAGGGTTAGTTGGATTTATCTCCGGATGCTTTTAACTCACCTGGGGTTCTGCTACGAATTTATAAGATGGATTATGGCCTGCATCACTACGGTGAGCTTTGCTGTACTGATAAATGGTTTTGCTAGTCCTTTTTTCCAAGCTGGAAGGGGTCTCCGTCAGGGATGCCCCCTCTCTCCGTTGCTGTTTCTCCTTGTTGCTGAAGGACTCAGTCATTTTATTTTGAATGCAAAAGCTGCTGGCTCCTTTCGAGGCATCTCCATTACTCAGGTATTGTTTATTACACATCTTCTTTTCGTTGATGACATATTGATATTTTGTGATGGCACGAGGCAGGATATTGATAAGGTGGTTGAAGGTCTCAATTTAGTGCAAGTTGCAGCGGGTATGTTAGTGAATATTGACAAATCTACAATCACATGCTCAAATTTATCTGAGCAGGAGATACATATTTTGGCAATCAGACTGCCTTACAGGACAATGGATATTGATGATGGTTTAAAATATCTTGGTTTTTATTTGAAACCGAATGCTTATTTGAAGGCTGATTGGCGCTGGCTATTAGCAAAATTAGAAAAGCGACTACAGGGTTGGAGTCATAAATGGCTTTCTCGGGCAGGAAGGTTGGTACTGGTTAAATCAGTTTTGGAAGCTATACCGGTCTATTGGTTGTCTCTAACTTGGATTCCCAAAGGTGTATTGGAGCAGATCCGAAGGTTGTGTTTTGCTTTTCTTTGGAAGGGTAAGAGTGATAATAGAGCATTGGTTTGGGTCAGCTGGGAAAAAATTGCTGTGCCAAAAGCACTGGGCAGATGGGGGTTAAAGAATTTATTTCTGTTTGCAAAAGCTTTGGGGGCCAAAGTGTCATGGCGTCTTATTCACACACAAAGTCTATGGACGAGAGTGGTTTATCATAAATATATTGCTCCCCTTACTCTTCTTGAATGGATAAGGCTGGGCAACAAGTCTAGGGAAAATTGCTCTGTGGTCTGGAAAGCGGTGGTGAAGCATTTTAATTTGGTAGGTTCTGGATTAGTGTGGAGGATAGGTAATGGGCGACTCATCCGTATTGGGATGGACCCCTGGGTTGGCTGTAGGGGAGCACATGTCCTTCCTGTGGCTCTGCGGAACTTTTTGGCTGCTAGAGGCTGTCTTTTTCTGGCTGATGTTGAGGACCCTGGATCATCTACTCTTTGGCATCAAGGGTGTATTTTGGCACAGCGTCTTGATATCCCTGATGAGTTGTAGGGAGATTAGGAGGATTTTCTGCGAATTTTAAGACATTCGCATATTCGACTGACCAATAGGGTTGATGAACTTATCTGGGATCATCATCCTTCGGGATCATACTCTCCAAAACATGGATATATCCAGCTGAATGTGGAAGCACATAACAGGGATTTGGTGTGGTGGTGGAAAATTCTGTGGAAATTAAAGTGTCCGGGTAAAACAAAATTATTTTTCTGGGCTATTCTAGAAAATAAGGCTCCAACATGGGATATCCTGCAAAAACGTTTTCTCCAGGGTCCGGGGATCTGTTCACTTTGTAGGGATGCGGAGGAGACAATATCTCATCTTTTTGTTCACTGTCGGTTTTCTCAGGCAGTTTGGACTGATATTTGTAAATATTTGGATATCAATGTTAGGTGGCAGGGTGAGAGCGTTATTGAAGCATTTCATTTGTGGTGGACGGATCAAAAGGCCTCTTCCATTCGGGCTTTCCCCTGTATATTCGCCTGGGGAATATGGATAACCAGAAATAAGATAATATTTCATGATTGCAGGGTTCAGTTGGAGACCGTTGTGGCACAAGCTGTTGCAATTATACAGCATTTCAAGGAACCTGTAAAAATGCTTAAAATGCGACCTGTGCATGAGGAACAGATTGACATTCTCAGGCCATGGGCTTATTTTGATGGGGCTTCAAAAGACCATCAATCATTGTGTGGAGGTGGGGGCGTTCTATACAAGTCTGAGTTCCATTATTTTCATATTGTGGCTGGATTGGGGAGGGGTTCAAATAACTATGCTGAACTTATGTCTCTTAGGGTGTTGATGTTATTTGCACTAGAAAAAGGATGTCTATCATTACAGATTTTTTGTGACTCCATGTTGGTTATCGACTGGGCAAAGGAGATACATCAATGTCATGTGATGGTTCTTTTACCAATTTTGGAGGAGGTGATCAGGTTAAAGCAGTCCTTTACACAAATTACTTTTTCTCATGTCTACAGGGAGAGAAATGTGATGGCCGATCAGCTGTCCAAAGAAGCGACTCAGCAGCATTTGGATTTTGGCTCTTGGAGGATTACTTCACACTTACCAGAGGGCTCCTTCAGTTACTATCACAGACCGTTTCATGATGGATTTGTGGCACAGATTTGAGTCATTTGATCAGAATTCAAATGGTTTCAATTCTGTTCATAGTATTTGTTTCTATCTGAGGGTTATATTGTCAGTATCATACTTTGCAACAAGATGATGCGAGCTTGTTTCGGTGACGATGGTGCATTGGCATAACATTGTCGACCAATTTTTGTTCGTGTGGGACAGAAGTGATAATGATGTCCTTTTGTTGAAGTTTTTTGCCAGGTATAGTGCTGTGTTTTTAAATAGGCCTGGATTATATGTTATTTTTTGGAGATGAGCTTAATTGCTGAAGTATTCGCCAGAAAGTTCATGCTGGTTTATGGGGCACAGTTGAGTTATTTGCAAGTGATGATTTTAATTCTGCACAGTATATGTTTCTATTTGAGGGGTCAACATTATACTTTGAACTGGATGGTGTGAGCTTGTTTCGGTGAATTTGTTCGAGTGGGCCAGGATCTTGTTATGCTGAGTTGATATTTAGGCATGGCTTTTATATTGGTGAAGAGCTTAGCACAACATTCAATTTTTGTTTGTGTGGGACAGAATTGTTGAAGTATTTGCCAGGTATATTTTTAAATAGGCCTGGATTATATGTTATTTTTTGGAGATGAGCTTAATTGCTGAAGTATTCGCCAGAACGTTCATGCTGGTTTATGGGGCACAGAGTATATTTGAGGGGTCAGCATTATACTTTGAACTAGATGGTGTGAGCTTGTTTCGGTGAACTTTGTCGACCATTCCTTGTTCGAGTGGGCCAGGATCTAGTATTATTTAGGCCTGGCATGTATATTGGAGAAGAGCTTAGTGGAGAGGCAGAGGACTATGCGATATGGTTCTCTGTTTTGGTTAGCCTGGTTTTGTTGATGGTTTTGTTTTTGGATCGTATGAGACAGTTGATATGTCGATAATATGTGACAGTCAATTTGTGATAATGTAGGGATCTTAGTTATCCTTTACATGTGCAGAATGTAATTTTTTTCTTTTATGAAATAAAATTACGACTTTTTCCGAGGAAAAAAAAAATCAATATAGATTTCCGGATTGTTACAACATGCTTTCTAAAAATGAAGACTGTTCAAATGCCTTGGCTCGATTCTTGTAAATTGTTGAGCCCGTTGTTAATATGATTGCAAGAGTAGTTTCAATTTGGTGACAAAGTTGTTAACTTGATTCACCACTACAACCAACCAGACTCCAGAGATTGTACGAGCTTGGGTAGGCACTTCGAACAGTGGTAGCCCTAAATATTTTAAGTAGTGTTAGTGTCCCTAGATTGGAAGGGGGTTGATTGGATTCTAGGAGCATCACTGGTTGTATCTCCATATGAATCGGTTGATTCCTTATATAAAAACCTGCCCGTGATTAATATTCGATAATTTATATTAATATCTCGATCTGTAACATATTAAACCTGCCCATGATTAATATTCGATAATTTATATTAATATCTCGATCTGTAATATATTAATAGAAGCCAAAATATAATTATAAATCATATTATAATTAACTCAAAACTTAGTTTTTTTTTTGTGAATCTCTCATTGTTTGGAGAAGTATTGTTATTTCAGGCTCTCTCCTGCGATCTAGGATTTTTCCCTCGACCTCCTTCCTGCACTCTCCTGCAATATGGGCTTTCTCTGGCTACCTCCTCCCTGTGCTCTCTTACTATCTAGGCTTTCTTCGGCTACCTCCTCCGTGCGCGAGCTCTTACGACTATATTGAAATATATATTAATATATATATTAAATATATATTTTAATTTAAAATTATATATATATATATATGTTGAAATATATATATTAAATTTATATTTTAATTTAAAATTAAATTAAAATATAAATTATAAATTATTAGTGGATACAATTCAAATTATATAAGATATAAGACATTGAAACCATAGGTGAATCCTCTAATTCTTACATAGACATTGAAAAAATTAATTGCACATTTCACTCTTCAAAATGATTGGTAGGCGAATCTCTCTAATTCTTGAGTGGAATTGATCCCTCTAATCTTTATAGAGACATTGAAAAAAATGAATTACACATTTCAATATTGAGAATGATTGGTAGGTGAATCCCTCTAATTCATGAGTGGATTTGATCCCTCTAATTTATTCAATCCTTAATACTTATTACTTACATTGAGATAATCCTCATAATTCTATTGTGTTTTAAACTTAACCTGTTCCTTACAATGTTGACCAAACTCCAGTTTTGTGTCACCCCCCATGAGTGAAACCAGCCTAGATCCAAATCCTAGGCTCTATCAAGCGCCGAGAGGGATCAATTCTCCCGAGGTGCAAACCTTTTCTCAGGTATTGCATTCAAGAAAGTTTGCACCCCGGGAGATTTGATCTAGGCTGGTAGTAGTAATTAACAAACATATTTTTATAATCATGTGGTAATCATATAAAGCAATCTTTTAAAGAATCATGGCACAAATAATTGATGAGATTTGTTTCTAAAAAGAGTATGGGATTTGTTTACAATACGAAGGGTGAGATTTGTTTTCAATAGCAAGTTTGAGATTTTTTTCTAATATGAAGGGTGAGATTTGTTTTCAATAATAAGTTTGAGATTTGTTTCCAATAAGAATATGGAACAAAATTAGGTAAAAAGCAAAAAACTAAAACTTTCCTTCTTAACTTAGGAATGATGAGATTTGTTTTCAATAGGAAGTTTGAGATTTGTTTCCAATAGGAATATGGAACAAAATTAAGTAAAAATAAAAAAACGAAACTTTCTCTTAACTTATGGAAGTTTGCATGAATTTTATTTAGTTTCCCTCTATTTATTTAATATTTATTTTTATGGTATAACACCAATCAACTTTTGAATTTTTTTAGTAGAAATTAAAAAAAATAAGTAAAATATAGAAAATATGGAACATCGAACATGGAACAAAATTTGAGATTTGTTTCCAATAAGAATATGGAACAAAATTAAATATAAAACAAAAAAATGAAACTTTCATCTTAACTTATGGAAGTTTGCATGCATTTTATTCATTTTCCTTCTATTTATTTAATCTTTATTTTTATGGTATAGCACCAATCAACTTTTGAAAAAATTCTAATACAAATTAAAATAAATAAGTAAAATATAAAAAATAACTAAAACTAATGATGCACTTTACATATTTCAAAAGATTAAATATATTTGCATAAAATAATAGAAAAAGATGAAAACAATAGTCTCTCCCTATGGTAGGGACTAATAATATAAAAAACTAATGATGCACTTTACACATTTAAAAAAATTAATTATATTTGCTTAAAATACTAGAAAAAAAAGATGAAAACAACAATCTTTGCCTACGGTAGAGACTAAAATTAACTTTGTTTCGAAGGGTAAAAGTAAGTGTAAACATAAGAGCATGCTGTCAGCATACAAAAATTGATATGGACAACTATAGATAGTGCATGTCCAACGATAATAACGAGGGAGAGTAGAGTGTGCTAATATTAAATGGTTTGCAACAATTGTTGTAGAAGAAAATGTTTTTATTAGAATCTTACATCCCTGGATTGTCCATAAATAAGCCAATATTAAACAAGTGCGACAGGGTGGCGAAGTCCCTGCCTAGCTTTATACTACTAAGTACATAATAAACTGTTAGCTTTATAACGCTAAGTATTCATCAAATGATTTATAATGCTAAGTACATAATAAACCGTTAGCTTTATAATGCTAAGTACTCATCAAATGTTTGATTCTTTCAAACATTTCAAGACGGGGAAGCTCAATGTCGCTCTGTTTAAGATAAAAAATATAAATGCAGAATTGATGTTTAGATGAGAAAGACATGTAGGAAATACTCATTCTAATTTCATCTGAATATGGTTATTCTGAATTGCAGCTTTTAGTGACTATCGTGCAGCGCTTATTGAGCCTTCATCTGTTAGATAGAAACATAACAGTCACCGTAGTGCGAGGTGAGGTGAGGTTAGATGAAGACGAACAGACCATCCAACAAATGAGGTATCGTCTTGTGAGGTGCACCAGGCAGTAAAAAGAAAAGGATTTTTTACTTGTTTCTTTAGCTACTGGCCGAGGTCAATCGACAGAGGTCTCGAAGGTGGCCAGCTTGCCAGCTTTTTGCTTGCCCACATTAGGAGGGTCCTTCGTTAGAGAAATAACGATCGATGGATCATACACCTCACCCCTGGTATACCCGAATCATAAAAGGTTTCAAATAACATCTTCCAACATATAAATAATAATCAATAAGAAAATGATTGACTTGAATTTCAATCTTGCATAGCCAAATTTTGATGTGGGCAAGAATCATCCATAGTTTGAAGAAAGTAACTGAAGAATGGCCATCTCTCTCTTAAGGGAATCAATCCCATGGAAGAAACTGGTGGAAATTGCATTTTATATATGTTTAAAAAGGTTTTAATTTAAAACATGGATTGTTGGAAACTAAATGTTTGAAATCAATTATATTTCTGTATGTGCTAGAAATCCTAGAAATAATATAACATATGAATTTTAGCGTCGATGCCATGGCCATGAATTCAACGACATAAACCCACATCTTCTTCTATTGGCTTAGTTGTTTGAATATCATCTCGTTGAAGTTAACATGGTATACACGGGGTGGCAGTGCTATGATAAAATTCACACCAAGATGTGTGTTTTCACACAAAATCTCAGAGGAAAACTACTAGCTAATGTTTTAAAGCTGCCATATAGGAAAGCACTATGTATTATACTAATAGTATCCTTGGTTTAAATACAAAATCCTTAGTGCAAAAGCGTTGTGTATAAATACCCATCCATTCCTAAGTTCATGTCAATTAACATTGAAGAGTGTTAAAATATTGGAATTTTGGGCAAGCGACCCATGCCAAGACAAATAAAACTGAAGATTATTTAAAACAGAATAGCTGGGAAAGCTTATCGATACCAAGAAAACATGACCATTCCTAGGTTCATGTCAATTAAAATTGAAGACTGTTAAAATATTGGACTTTTTGGGCTAGCGACCCATGCCAAGACAAATACAACTAAAGATTATTTAAAACATAATAGCTGGGCAAGCTATCGATACCAAGAAAACATGTCCATATACGTCGCAACCCAAATTTCATTAAACCAAAAATTTATAACACTAAATTAAAATCCATTACATTCGTTAATCACGGTATGCAAGTATTTGTAACTATTAACAGAGCCATATCAGGAGTACTAACAAATCATGCCACTAGAGTCAATTACAACAACGCCATTAAATACTAACCTCAAGTAAGGTGTGGCAAGCCTGAAGTTCTGTAATAAACATGATAGGACCTACTTCCATTCTGTCCCTGATTCCTACCAGACTTTTCTCTGCCTAATTCTGTCAAAAAATTGCATCCTAAATCCATGGTGAAGATGCTAACATAATTGCTAGTTCTTTAGGGCATGCAGGGTTAACTGCGATTGAGAGAATATGTCAAGGCCAGGGTTGACTGCGACTGAGAGAATATGTCGAGGCCACCTTTAAATTGGTGGCCAGAAACAAATAATATGTATAGGCTATGTAACACATGCTAAGGCTAAAACTGACATGAAGAGATAGACTATTGCTGTATAAAACTGTACATGTAGTTGTACAGGGTGCACACGATACGCACACAATTGTATAGAATACACATTGCATACAAGCAATTCAGTTTGAATTTATTCTACCACCTTGCACACACGCATCTCGTAGATCAAGGGATTGATAGTTGTCACATGTACGCATGCATTTTGTAGATCAAGGGATTGATACTTGTCACCTCCAAGATCAAGTGATCGATACTTGTCCTAGTATGTTCTTCAATCAAGAAAAAGTAAACTTAGTATGCATGAACACTTGTCTATGCCTTTTTTTATTAATTAAATTTTTATTATAAGCTAAATCTTGAATTAACTAAAACATAATTAAAATTTATAAACCTTGTCTCCTTGGTTTTCATGCACAATACATAACACAGGAAAACCAAGCATTTGAACTTTATGCAACCAACTAGGTATTGGTCCAAATACTGATTAAACAGGTGAAGATGCTACTGGACCTGCAATTTTTTCATAGCAGCTAGGTACTGGTCCGGATACTGATTAAATCGGTGAAGATGCTACTGGACCTGGATATACAATGGATAGCATTGGAACCTGTCTACTAAAGGGATGACAGACAGGTCCAGCTCAGCGCAGCTAAGTTTCTATGTTTTGTTTTTATTTGTGGCTTCATCAAACATCGGCTAGAGTCTATCATGAGTGATATGTAGGGTTCTGGTCCAGATGAGCTCCTTTGAGCAACACAACAATTTCACAGATTGTATTGAACTTCATTTTCCTTTGGTCAGGAAAGAGCCTG
>LPNX010113766.1:0-39484 GCA_001517045.1 Pseudotsuga menziesii
TAATGTTTGTTAGTAATTTATATAGGTGGTGTATATGTATTAATTAATTATTTGATTTTTATTGAATTTATTTATTTATTTTAATGATTTGTTATTGGGATTCTATTTTTGATATTTTAAATTGATTCTCATATTTTAGAGGTTTTTAAAATTATATGTTTGAATTGAATGTTTAATATATTGATATAAAAATACTTTAAAAAAATAAAGAAATGTTATAAAAAAAGATATTTTAGTTAATAGTGACCACATGCTATTTAAACAAAAAAGATACAAGTAAAATATGTATTGTATTTAAAAATAATAATAATTAAAATTATGTTGTTTTTGAAATGAGATTGTGGAGACATTATGTGATCTTGAAATTACCAATTTTCCATGGTAAAAAAATGTATTGTAGGACACTTTCCTTTCCTTGTGGCATTCAAAGATAGTTCCTTCAAGTCTGTTTAACATTTGGTGCAAAAAGCATTACACATACCAAAATTACTTCAACATAATGTGTATTTCATTGTAATTTTCCAATATTAATGTTTGACAAACTGTTGGAGTCTTGGTATTAAAATGAATATTAAAATCAACGTTTTAATTGTTATTTGATCAAGGGTTGGTCCTTCACATCCTAATGTATATTTCCTTTGCACTCTAATACACCTTTATATTGAAATTTTATAACATTACTCTCGTGGGATTGTAATTTAAAATGGAGTTATCTAAAGATTTTTACCATTATTATTGGTGGAATTTTTAATCTAATTTACCATTATTATTGGTGGAATTGTTATCTAATTTAATGTTTGACCATATCATAAATTTTATTATTTAAAATCTATTTTTTATTATAAAAATAGATTTCTCTAATTATCATTATTTTATTATAATTATACAATCTCAACATATATTTAAGATTTAAATTTTTTAAAATTTAAAAAAATCCAAATCATCTCATCATCTTTATATTACTTGATTTAAACATTAAATTATGGAATTTATGATTTTACTCTCATTGCATTTCTATTCCATTCTAAAGTGTACCCAAGTTACAAAATATGGAATTTATGATTTCACCCCATTCCACGTATATTTCATTGTAAAGTGTACCCAAGTTAAAGTTACAGGTTGTGGGCCACTTTTAACCAGTGGACGGTCAACCATTATGAAAATGCGTGTTGATACATCAACAAAAACAATTAACAAACAACACAAATGTAAAATAGAACTCAACTTGATCGATTATTCTGAAATGCGGTTACATTATATAAGTTCACGAGAGCTGTTAACAGACTACTAGAAAAGTGGATCTTAATAGATCTCATCCTACACATATCCTAATTAATAGAACATAATCTATTTTAAGCATTTCTACATTTTTATCTAACACTTCTCCTTAATGGAGAAATGGATTCTCGACATTATTCCAACACCCCCCTTAATGGAGAAATGGATTCTCTACCACACCTAACTATTTCCTACATACTTCAAAACTCATCTTTCCAAGAGGCTTGGTAAAGATGTCAGCCACATTTTTAGTGGTATTACAGTAGGTCAAGACAATTTCCTTCTCTTGTATCTTTTCTCTTACAAAATGATGTTGAATTTCAATATGCTTGGTTCTAGCATGATAAATTGGATTGTATGCCAATTTAATAGAGCTTTGATTGTCACATTTGAGAACAGTTGGCTTCATTTGCTTGTGTCCAATATCTTCAAGAATTATCCTTAACCAAACAACTTCACAAGTAGCATTACATAGAGCTTTGTATTCAGCTTCTTTTGATGATAAAGAAACAGTTGGCTATTTCTTACGGCTCCATGATACGACCCCTGTACCTATGTTGAATGCATATCCTGAAGTTGATTTCCTGTCATCAAGATTTCCAGCCCAATCTGAATCAGAGTAACCTGTCAACTCAACATCACAATTATCAGTATACATTATACCAAAATTAACAGTTCCTTTCAGAAATCGAAGGACTCTCTTAGCAGCTATCCAGTGGCTTTCCAATGGTTTAGCCATGAAATGACTAAGGATGCTGACAAAGTATGCTATGTCTGGTCTGGTAGTGGTAAGATAGTTTAAACTTCCCACCAACTGGCGATACATAATACCATCTGCTGCTCTAGTTTCATCAAGACTGGATAACTTAGCATTCTGATCTAAAGGTGCTGACACTGCCTTACTTTCTCTCATATTGAATCTTTCCAAAATCTCCCTTGTGTATTTACTTTGAGTGACCATTGTTTTGATGCCTTCTCTCCATATTTCCAGACCCAAACAGTAATGTATTTCACCAAGATCCTTCATTTCAAATGACTGAGCTAACTTAATTTTAATATCTTCAATCAAATGAGAAGCACTTCCCGTGATAATCAAATCATCTAAATATAAGGATACCAACACAACATTCCCATTTTCATCCTTTTTGACATACAAGTTAGGATCATTTTTTCTTTTCTCAAAACCTTTCTAAGCAAAGAATGAATCAATTTTGATATACCAAGATCTAGGTGCTTGTTTTAAACCATATAAAGCTTTCTTAAGCTTATAAAACAAGATCCTGTTATCCTTTCTTCATAAATCCTTCAGGCTGAACCAAATAGACTTCTTCTTTTAAATCACCATTCAAAAATGCATATTTAACATCTAATTGATGAACTTTCCATTTGTGTTGTGTAGCTAATGAAATCATGAGTCTAATTGTATTTAACTTAGCTACAGGTGCAAAAGTATCTTCATAATCAACTCCTTCCTTTTGTGAATACCCTTTTGCAACTAATCTGGCCTTATATTTGTCAACACTTCCATATGCATTAAATTTGGTTTTATATAGCCATTTGCATCCTATGGGAACTTTGTTTTCAGGCAGTTCTGTTAATTCCCAAGTCTCATTCTTCATTATTGATTCATATTCTTCATTCATTGCAGTATTCCAGTCCTTAAGAGATTTGGCTTGTTCATAATAAGTAGGTTCTACAACATTCATTACTTGTGTCATCAAAGCATTGTCTTTATACCTGGAGGGTATATGAATTGTTCTTGTAGACTTCCTCAGTCGTCCACCGCTATCTTCACTTTCACTTCTTATTTTTTGAGGTGTAGGAGTGTTTGAAGTATCTACACTGCTTTCACCTTATTGTTGTACATGATCCATTTCCTGCTCCTGTCCATCATCTATATCATTTTTCACATGAACATCATTGTCATAAGGAGTATGCTAGACATCATACTTACTTACTTCTTCATTTGTAGTCTGATGAAAAATCACATCTCTACTTGCTATGAGCTTATGTGAATTAATATCAAACAGTTTGTATGCCTTAAGATCATCATAATAACCAAGAAAAGTACACTTTACAGATTTTGCATCCAGTTTTCTTCTCTCATCTTTGGGAATATGAGCAAATGCCTTTGAACCAAATATTTTTAAATGACCAACTTTGGATTTATAAACATAAAGAACTTCAAAAGGCATTTTTGAATATAGAATCTTAGTTGGACTTCAATTCTTTAAGTAAAAAACAGTGTTAATGGCTTCTGCCCAAAATCCATTAGAGATATTTTTACCTTTTAACATGTTGCGAGCACATTCCACTAATGTCCTATTCTTCCTTTCCGCTACACCATTTTGTTGTGGTGTAGAAGGCACTGTGAATTGCTGAATGATCCCATTGCTCTTGCAGTAGCTTCCAAACACTCTTGAGGTGTATTCTCCACCTTGATCAGATCTGAGTATCTTGATGCATTTACCTGTTTGCTTTTCCACCATATTTTTGAATTCTTTAAAATATTCAAGTACATCACTATTTTTTGTTATAAAATAAATCCAAGTAAACCTTGATTTATCATCAACAAATATAAGAAAATACCTCATACCACCAAGCGATAAGGTTTGCATGGGACCATAGACATCAGTATGTATTAATTCAATTATCTCTCTCTGTTTCTTCTCTTTATGCACTGGAAATTCTTCCCTATGCTGCTTACCTAGTGCACACGCTTCGCATTCTATATGCTGATGTTTCAAAACAGGAAGCCCTTCAACCATTAATTTCTTTTGAAGTAGCACTAAGTCATTTTTATTAAGATGTCCATACCTACGATGCCATAGCTCCTCAGTTGTCATTGTAGTAGATGTCAATGCATGATGATTGGACTTTGTGACATCAAGCTTATAAAGTGTTCCAATTCTTGTCCTTGTGGCTATGATTTTGTAATGATTCTGAATATCCTTCACAAGACAATGATACTACATAAATTCTACTTTCATATTTTTATCAGTTATTGCGAAAACAGAAATCAAATTCTTTTTGATGCCTAGAACATACAACACAACATGAATCTGTCTGTTTTGGCCATTAGGTAATTTCACACACATTTTTCCATATCCCTGAATCTTATGAGATCTATTATCTCCTACATATATGTTTGTTTCATATTTACTCTCATGATATTCATCAAACCACTCTTTCACACAAGACATATGGGCTGAGGCACCTAAAGCTATGAACCATGCATTTTCATCATTAGTTTCTATAGACAATATAGCTTCTGAAATAAACAACTTTAAATTCTGAAAACTTTCATTGCTGGATGTTTCAGTTGTCACATAATTTCCATTATGTTTTCTAAACTTCTGTTTGGATTCATCATCTTTCCTTTTATAACAGTCTTTAGCATGATGACCAGGTTTCCCACAGTAAAAGCAACCATCATTTTTCTTATCATGAGAATTAGATTTTAAGTGAGTCATACCTTTGTTTCTTGGCTAAAACTTGCGTGTTCTATTTCTGTCCCATGTCTTGCCCCTGTATGGTTGTTTCCCTTTTTCCATTAATGCCACTTCTGAAGATTGAGAGTCCATCTCAAACACTTTCATCATCTCTTCTTCTTGTAGAAGAATCCCTGTTAACACATTAAATGTAGGTGGCGTTGCTCTACCTCCTAGACTTGAAATAAAGACATGATAATCTCTAATTAAACCTTTTAATGTAATAGTTACCATGTCAGTCTTTGAAATAGTATCACCAATTGCACTTAACTGATCACATAAATCCTTAATACGGGAAACATAGCTGGTGATATTCTCATTTGCAGCCATTTTTATGGGCAATAACTTAGCCTTTAGAAACAGAATTCTATTGGAGTTTGTAGTTTCATACAAACATTTCAAGATGTCCCATGTCTCCTTGGAAGTTTTACAATCTCTGATGTGCCGGATTATGTTGTCTTTGACAGACAGCTGCAACAATACTTTGCCTTCATTTCTTGTTTCTCCCAGTCTGCAAGAGTAGCACCTGTGGGCTTGGCTTCATCTACTTTGACTATAGTCCAGACATTTAGTGCTTCAAGCATAGTTAATGTTTTTAGAGGTTTCTAAAATTATATGTTTTTAGAGGTTTTTAAAATTATATGTTTGAATTGAATTTTTAATATATTGATATAAAAATACGTTAAAAAAAAGAAAGAAATGTTAAAAAAAAAGATATTTTAGTTAATACTCACCACATGCTATTTAAACAAAAAATATACAAGTAAAATATGTATTGTATTTAAAAATAATATTAATTAAAATAATGTGAAGATACAAGTAAAATATGTATTGTGTTTAAAAATAATAATAATTAAAATAATGTTGTTTTTGATAGGTTTCCATTACACTTGATTAATGAGATTGTGGAGACATTATAAGGTGTTGACATTATATGATCTTGATTAATGAGATTGTGGAGACATTATAAGGTGTTGACATTATATGATCTTGATTAATGAGATTGTGGAGACATTATATGATCTTGATAGGTTTCCATTACACTTTCCTTTCTTTGTGGCATTCAAATTTAGTGCCTTCAAGTCTCTTTAACATTTGGTGCAAAAAGGGGCAGTTGCGGCCGTTCACAATTCGGTTTATTTTTATTTTATTTTTATTATGTCCTACACTGTACACATATTGTAATTTGTAACCCGTGTTTTCATATTGAATCAGATTATAGTTGAACTTAGTAACTATGATTAATTTAATTTAAATTATTAAAAAAATGATTTAAATAGTTTCTCATTCGTTGTGGCTGTGTGCTATGGTCCTGCCATTAATCTGGTCGTCTTATCTCTCGCGCGCTACCGTGATCGCCTTTAAGATGACAATCACGCAATGGAATTTTTTTCAATGAAATTAAATTAAATTAAATTAAAATATTTTAATAAATATACATATTTTTATAATTTTTATCAGATAAATTTTCTTAATAATTAAGTTAATTTTTTTATTTCAAAATTGTTTATTAAATATTTATTAATTTAAACAAATTTTTTAATATACAAAAAATGTTTATATAATCTAAATGTTTATATAAATAAACTTTTTCTCAATCCTAACTTTTGAAAACAAAATTAACCTAAATATTTATATAAACAAACCTCCTAAATCTCATCAACAAAATAAGAATTTTACTTTATTATCTTTAATTTTATGAATATTCACATAAAAGATAACAACATTACCACTTTGTAACTAGCTTTTGTTTATATAAATCTAAATTAAAACAACACTATTGAAACGAAGATAGAACATGGGTCGCGAATAGCCATTTATCTCATCATGACCATTGAATGTCTCTTTTGTTTTAAATTTTTAATTAAATTAATTATTAAAAAAGAGTTTTGTTTACTTGTATTCTCTAAATTCAAAATTAAGTTTAAGTTTTTATATTTAACCATTGGATCTAGAAAACATCAAGAGGGATTTAATTTTTTAAGTTTTCATAAAAAATTACACCTCAAACATTTTGATATTTTTAGTGTTTGGTAAATCTGGGTTTAATATGGATCTTTTAATTACTTTTCATTGGATTTTTTTATTATTTGATAAATTAGGGGACATACTATTCTCTATATTTTTTTTTGTTTTAGGAGATTGTTGGTGTAGTGTTAGGTTAAACACACATTGATCTCATCAATGCTATTTGGATGACACTCTTTGATTCTAATCAATGAACCATAATCAAATATATCAATATTGTACACTAAAGCCACGCCAAAATATATCTAAATTTTATTATAAAAAATGATTTATTATTATTATGATGAATTATTTAAAAAGTTAGTTAATTTAAATTTATATTAAAAGTAATTAAAAATTAAATAAAATAAAAAGGCTATAATCTTTTAAGAAGGTTGAATACCTTTAAAAAAATTTAGCATTTACGGTAATCATTAACCTTTAATATATATTAGAGAGAATAAAAAGACAAATGAACCTTAGAAAGAACATTAAAAAAAT
The DNA here is from genome assembly GCA_001517045.1 of Pseudotsuga menziesii. NCBI lineage: Eukaryota > Viridiplantae > Streptophyta > Pinopsida > Pinales > Pinaceae > Pseudotsuga > Pseudotsuga menziesii. The sequence goes on from LPNX010113766.1 coordinate 7,278, forward strand.
ACAAATGATCATTTTCTAAAGAACAAATCTAGTAAATTAGCATATATCCATTTTAAACTTGGATTTATCAAGTACCCAGAGAGATCTAATTTATGGATATGTGCTAGTTTATTTTATTTTATTTTATTTAAGTCCATATGTAATTTATATTTCTCATTTTTCCATATGTAATTTATATTTCTCATTTTTTATTTTTAATATTTTTTAATATTTTTTATTTGTCATATATTGAAGTTTATTTGGTGTATTGATTTTGGATTGAGTGGATATTATATAAAGAGATGAATCCACAATATAATTTTTTTATTTATGTCGATTAACATAATGTTTTTTTTATGTCGGCTAGCATAACAACGTGACAACATCTCCCCCATACTGGGCTGAGAGCACTTCGCTTCTCTCCGTGCAATTAAATTAATTTTTAAGAAAGAGTTTTGTTTACCCGTATTCTCTAAATTCAAAGCTAAGTTTAAGTTTTCATATTTAATTAAATTAATTATTTAATAAATGGCTCCTGTAAACTTAGTTATTTAAAATTTGAAAATGTATTTATCTTCACGGTTCTAGATTGGATTAGGTGCTTTTCAAAGCTTCGCAAGAACATTTCTATATGTTGGAAAGTGGTTTTACAAGCTTTTCATTTGATAGGTATTGGATTATCCTGGAAGGTTGGAGATGGGTATGTTGTTTGGGTGGGTGTTGATCCTTGGGTAGGTTACGAATAGAGACATCTTTTGCTTAAGCATATTTTGGAACAACCTTGATAACAAGGTGTTTTTCCTAAAAGATATTGTTCATTTGTGGTCTACAAATATTATGAATTAAGGATGGGAAAAAGCTAACAATATCGATCTCGATCTGGTTGATCAAAATGATGGGATCCTGTGGAAAGCATATACAAATTTATTAAACTCTTCTCATATTAGGCTATTTGGAAACCATGATAATTTAGCTTGGATTTTTTCAAAACTGGTGAACTGTTTTGGTAGTGGATGGTTGTTTTGAAATTTAAATGCCCATTGAAGACAATAATATTAATATGGTCCCTACTTTCTCATAAAGCACTCACTTGGGATGTACTCAAAAGAAAAGGAAGAGAGGGATCTGACATATGTTATTTGTAATTGTCATTTGGTGGTGTTTTGTCCTTTAATATACCATAAGCGTTTGGAAAGATATAGAAAGTAAACTTAAAATGCATAATCTATGGTTAGGGGATATTGTGGAACCATTGCTTAAAGGAGTGGAGAAACATGGATGACTTAAATGATTTCAAATCTTTTTCTTTAATCATTTCTTGTAACATATGGAATGTCAAAAATCTAGTTTGTTTTGAGGACAAGTTCATTCTACGAATTCAATGTGCTTATCAAAGTCTGCGGGTGATGAGATCTTTTTCACAAGAAAATATAAACATAAAAACTAGATTGGTGAAAGAAGATGATATAGATAGGACTAGACCATGGGGGTATTTTGATGGTGCAACCAAAAGGGAGCAGAGGTCTTGTGGAGCTGGGGGTATTTTACATTTATCTGAGAGTCACTGGTTTAGTTTCAAAGATGGAATTGGTGAAGTTACTAATAATTTCGTGGAATTAAGTGCTATTAGACTTCTGATACGATTGGAAATGGAGAAACAGGTAAAAAATATGCATGTTTTCGGGGACTCACAAATCATCATCAAATGGATAAATGGTATCAACAAGATTCACAATACTCAACTTGCTCCGTTACTTGATGAGGTGCATAGTCTCATTGAATAGGCGGATCAGGTGGATGTCAAACACATATACAAGTAAAGAATGCAAAGGAAGATGAACTCGCAAATGAGAGAGCTCAAATGCAAGAGTGTACATGGTTCAAATCTAGAAAATAACAACTCAATCATACATGGATCCCTGCATGATATATATAACAGAATTTTTGTTACAAAGGATTTCTATGGACACCAAAGCTTGAATCCAAAAAAAGTATTGGAATGATCAAAATGTATAATATCAGTTGAGTCTCAAGTTTTTAAGTTTTATATGAACAGTATATGAACATTGATAAATTGATGTATTAGACACTTTTTGTGAAAAAACATTTGATATTTGCTAATGATTATTAGATGATTTCTAGTAAGAAGAGGAATACTAAGCATTGATTTTCTTAAGATTAGGTCAATAAAAAGACTCATTTTTGAATACTTTTTAAAAATATTATTGTTTTGAAAATACAAGCATAGTAAGGGCTATCTGAAAAATGTAATATTTTCGATAAATTAAAGATTTTGATTTTTTTTCGTGGAAAAAAAATAAATTCAAAGTTAAGTTTTAGTCTCATTGAGGTACATAGTCTCACTGAACAGATGGATCAGGTGGTTGTCACACACATATACAGGTAAATAAATGAAATCACAAATGAGAGAGCTCAAATGCAGGAGGGTATTTGATTCATAATAGAAAATAACAAATCAATCATACATGGATCCTTGCATGATATATAACATAATTTTGGTTACAAAGGATTTCTATGAACATCAAAGTTTGAATTTGGAAAAAGTATTGGAATGATCAAAATGTATAATATCAGTTCAGTCTCAAGTTTGTAAGTTTTATATGAAAACAAACTTAATTAAATTTAGTCTCCCTCCCAAAGAGAGAAATCTATAAGCCTATTTGTTTATTCTTCTCTCAATCTTTTTTACTAACCACATCCAGTCCACCACCCTATAATTGTTAGGTTTCAAAACAAACCCAAGATATCTGAATTGATCTTCATAGTTTGCAAAAATATATTGGAACAAATAATTAAACTCTCATTAAACTCCTAAAGAAGTTTATGATAATAAATATAGTATTTCTCCACACTCATATCCATTCCCGAAGCATACAAAAAATAACCAGAATATCATATAGATACACTTCGTGTAAAGGGAGAACCAATAAAACAGATTGATTATGAATAAATATGTTTATAAATTATTTTTTATATTAATAACTTGAATTAAATTAAGATAGTTACATCATGAAAATCTAAAATTTTGCAATAAATATAAAATTTTGCAATTTTTATGTTTTTCACATTGTTTTGGAAATTAAAATTTCTATGAATATAAAATTTTGCAATGTTTATGTTTTTCACATTGTTTTGGAAATTAACATTTCTAAAAATTGAAAGCACAAAATTTAAGGAGTTAAATTCATGTATATGTTAAGATTCATATGAAATGTGAAAACAAGTGTTAATGAATTATATTGTATTGTTTTACTTTCTTATTTTAAAAAGTATATAAAGTTTTTTTTCAACATAAAAAGATTCATATCTAATATTTCTTTATTAGAATCAATATAGATATTACATAATGAGTCACTATCTAAAAAGGAAGAGCACATGTTCATATATAAGGCTAATACATAATGACATTACCACTATCCTTTTGTAAACATTCCCAAGCTTACAAAAACTTAACATAGCCAAATCTACTAAGAACAGAGCAAAGAAAAGTATACATCCGAAACCCCCCAGGAATTTTAAACCACAAAAAACAGAAAATAGCCCTGACAGATCATCATAGATTTAAAAGGAATGAAGAGAACCTTTATGAATAATAGTGAGGTTAGAAACTTCTTCAAAGTAAAATAGCCCCTCCTCGAGCCTTATGGTATCCTTAGAACTGAGAGCTAAGATTTCCCAAAAACCCATTCAATGATAGCCCTGGAATCACCAAGCACCTGCAACATGCCATTGATATTTATAGATAAAAAGAGTCCATAGAGCTAACAACTTTTCCCTAGTATTTGTTCCACATCTCCCACCCATCTTGATATTGAAAAGGCGAGACACATTCACCTCTAGATAAACCCCAATACCACACTTACCTGTGAGTCCCTAACAAGCTCCATGAAAAGTATCAATAGGTGTATCTTCCAAAAAATTTGGTTCTTTTAGCATTCTATTTAAGGCTGCATTTTTCCCTAGTTGATTCTTAGGGAGAAGCCCTATATCCTTTTGGGTGATAAGGCTCACACTGGCCTTTGATCCTGAAAATCACTTTGTTTCTGTGGGGCTAAATACCCCAATAAAAGTAGCTAGGAAGCCCCATTACTAGCCCACGAGTATCAATTTCAATCCATATTTCCTAACTCAACAATAAAGATACAGAGATTTAAAGGCTCTTAAACTTAAGAACACTTTTAAGATCCTTCCAAACCTTCTTAAGGAGAATTGTACAAATATATGGTTAATACTTTCTCCTTTAGATAAACAAAGGACACAAATATTACGGCCAATCCCTCCACTTTTCGTGAAATTATCCCAAGTAAGAACTTTATCTACTAAATCCAACCATAAGAATAATCCTATTTTGAGGGGAGCACTCCACTTCCATATGACCTTATACCACCAGCAATCATCTTCAATGGAATTAGGAAAAAGATAGATTGATAATCAAGTTTCATTGATACCTAGCCATTTCCATTATCCTAAGACCAAGCAAGTGTGTCTTCCTCCTGATTGAGGTAGATTCCATAATGCTTCAAACCCTGAACATAGATATCCCATTCTAATTTCAGACTATAAAATCCTAAAGATTCACTATTCACCCACCTCTACACACTCCCCATATTCATAGCCCAAAGTGACGCTTGAGCCATGATCTAATTCCTTGATCCAATGGTACCTCTAATAGATTTTAAGATAACCTGAAATCTGTAGGACCCCCCTACCAAGAGTCTTTACCCACCTACATATTCTACAGATCCTCAATCCTCCAAACCAACTATTTTCCAATAACAAGACATGAATTCACTAAACCAATCCATAAATTTGATCATTGGTGAGATTTTTTGGCTCCAATATTACCAAGTCCTTAAACGATTTTTATTTTAGATGTTTATCTCTTACGAACTTACTCCACAACCCTGTGTTAGTCAAACAATGCTAAATACTTTTGGCTTCAAGTTCCACTTGAAATTGAAGATGTTCATCAAGCCCCAACCCCCCTCCATATTGGTTGGATCCAGTCTATCCCACCTGACCAAATGAACCCCGTTCTTCACCTTCCTACTAGTACAATGAAAATTAAAACATTTATGCCTTATTTTTTCTAGGATGTATGTGGGAAATTTATCCAAAGATATCAAGTAGACAAGAATGCATTCCAATATAGATTTTACTAGGAAAAGTATGACTACCAATGACAACCATCTTAAACACACTTTCTAATCCTTTTACCCACTTTTGGAGCAACTAGTACCAATACTCCTTCCTATAGCTATTTGGCTTCAAAGGATTAACCCAAATACCAACTAAGACCTTCCCCCAACTTAATCACTTGAAAAGGAAAAAGTTACCTAATCTGAAAGAAGATTTCAAGGATGAAACCATTCTACAACAACACATCCTTCTTTGAGTTGACTACCATACTTGAAGCATTACAAAAAAGATTCAAAAGAGTGATATTTTACCTATCCCTAAAATGTTCCTTCCCCAACTATAAGCACATCATCAACAAATAAGGAGTGAGACAACAAATGATTTTCTGAAACTTTGATACTAGATATCAAGCCTTTAGACCTCTTCTTAGTAATTATCAACCACCAATAGAAAGAGAAAAGGAGTCAAGGGGCATCCTTTCCTTAATCCTTGATGGATTTGGAAGAAGTCAATGGGGGATCCACTCACCAAAACTACATACTTTACAAAGGTAGCACGACCCATTATCCAATTTTCCATCTCAAGGTCCAATACTATCTAGAGGAGGATCAATCTCAAGAAAACCCAATCCACATGATCATAAGACTTGACTAGGTCCAATTTTAGAAGAATGGATTCCAACTTTATTACCTTAATCGAGTGCATTCCTACTTGAGCAACACCTACAACATACATGGTCTATCTATTGTGAAGAAACCAAAATTGTTCTCTAGATAAATGTGTCAACATGTATTAATCCTTAAGGAAATTATTTTTGCTGTTAAATTATAGAACATGTTGCAAAGGGAGATGGGGTTGAACTCAATGAAGGAGGAGGAACTTAACTTTTAGGGTATCAAATATATAAAGGTCGAGTTTAAAGCTCCTATAATCCTACCCAAAGTCATATATTCCTCAACTATTTTCAACAAATTATGACCAACGATACCAAAAACTACAAGAAGAGCTTGACAGTCTAGCCATCATGCCCATAACTCTTTTCCTTAGCAAAACCAGATAATATATTTTTAACCTCCTCTAATGAAACATGACCACTAACCTTCCTTCTCTCTTCTTGAGTAAAGTAAGAAGGGTAATTACAAATTACCTTGAAATACCAACCAATGTGATTTTCATCTAAGGCTTGGAAAAAGGTCTGAAAATTCAATTAGGCCTCCTTTTCCATCTCCTCCTGTGTCCCACATACCTCTCCATTAGAATATTTGATCTCCTAGAGAGAATTTACCACCCTCCTCTTCTCTACATATTTATATTTTTTGTTTTGTTTTGCAGTGCCCTACTTTTCAACCTCCATGATTCCTCTTCAATATATAATAGTTTATGCTTTATGGATTCCAAGGTCCAAAGTCATCTATTATTTGAATCAAAGAATACACTTGAAGAATTATTATAATAAACAACCCTTGTATGCTCCTCAATGTCAACAAATTATTCTTGCATCTCCTTTTTCTTCTTGTTGAACCACTTGGTGACCACAAATCTAAGGGCCTTTAAACTCACAATCACATGTTCCAATTTAGACCTACCTCTTCCCTCTTCAAAATCATTCCAATTGTCATGAACCAGAGAAATAAATCATTCTCGATTGCTATGGATTGGTTGAAATTGAAAGGATACTTGTAAAGTGCCTAAACAAAATCCAAGTGAAGCACTATAGGGATATGGTGCAACAAACTGCAAGGCTCGACCCATAACCTGTATTTGAAAGCACTATGAAGAAGAGACTATACCACAAGAAAGTGATCAATCTACTTGGCCATAAACCCTCCCCATGTCTACCATTCTCCCGTTGGTAATAAGGGGAGAAGGAATTACATCCACAAGTCCAACCTTCACAAAGGAATGTCAACCTTCACAAAGGAATGTGAAAAATGGTATTCCAACCAATCCATCCTAGTTGTACACCCCCATGATTCTTTGTCATTTATCAATAAGTTTAGATCCCCTCCTAAGATAAACCTGAGATCATTGGACAGTTCATCCTCGAAACACAAGGACTAGAATTCCTTTCGAAACAAGTGAGGACCGTAGCAATTCAACATTATTAACTTAAGATTGATATCTCAAACATAACCATGAAGAAAGATATATGCAACAGAAAAAAAATCTTCAAAATTCACCTTCGTTGGGTTCCAAGCTGACACCATACCCCTCGACAGATCCTTCGCATCCACAAAACAAAAAATCCATCTTGGCAGAATGGATGTAAATACCTCCCTAGTTTTGATGGAAACCACCATAACTTCTTGAAGGAACATAACATCAGGTTTAATGAAAACTAAAATGTGTCTTAGACCAAAAATATTTAGGATCACCCAAAACCCATGATATTCAAAGAAATCAATATCATTAGGAAATACTCGTTGATGGATTCCCTACTCTAAGGGGCCTAAAACCACCAAGAATACTACCTACATGAAGCTCATCCACCGCATAATCCTCACTAGGCACTGGAAGTTTTAATTCAGCCTTGGCTTTGGTGATTGATGTTAGGACCCCTTCCACAACCCCACTAGTTTTTTCCTCGAACATGACCTAATCTTTATCTAACCCTTTCCTTCTCCACCTCCAAACATACCCTAGATACCATAGCATTTTTTGTTGTAAGCTAGTACCCACGAAGTTTTGAACTGGTGACCTAAACAAGGAGTTCCTTAATAGTACACCTATTCACCGTCTATTCCACTCCCCGTGGGAAAATACTAAAGCATTATTATTAAATACTTCTAGGAGATCATTCACCATATCATCCTTGTATGAAGTTTTTTTCATGTATATTGGAGTGGACATAACCTCCACAGTCTCACTGCTCAGAGAACATAGATCTAGTCAATAGGTTGTCACAGGGTCTACATATCACTCATTATATTTTTGGCATTTCCTAAGTAATGACAATACCATAACTTATACATATCCATATAAAATTTAAAATTTTCAATTTTTTTTAAAAATAATGTTGTAAATATACAAAAAATTATTAAGTAGATTTGTTTTTAAATTTATAACTTGTTTTCATTACTATTATAAAATAAATATAAATACTACATTTTAAGCAATATTAACATAAATCTATAACCTCATTATTTAAAAAACCCGAGATATTTTTTATAGAGATGAAGAGAACAATTTGCTTGTTGTTATGGTGATTTATTTAAATATTTGTTTATATATATAAAGCTTAAAATTATTATAATTTTTCAATTGAAAGTTTAGGTTAACAAAATATTATATTGTTATAATGTGGGACGCAATATTTGTATTTAATATCATATTATTAAATTTATAAAGCTGGATGAATTTGAAAAAATCAATAAGTTTGTTCTCCACCATTTAGAAAAACGTGTTCTCCATAATTTAAAGTTTAGTCTAAAAAGATATTATATTGTTATAATGTGGGACACATTATTATGTATTTATTATCGTATTATCAGTTCCTTTCATCGGCTACTAGGGACTCTATGAACGACTTTGTTGTCATTTCAATTTACTAGTACACAAATCAAAACAACTTTCAAAATTTTATTCTAAGTTTGCATTGGCATTTATTAGGAATTTATGAATAATGCTTTTGATAGGCAAATCAATATGCAAGCACCATTATTTTAACCTATCAACAAAATATTCTTCTTATTTGGCCTCAGACAATTCATTTTTACTTTAAAAGATTATGATAAAGTTGAGCTTTCTGCATGGAGGTTTATAAAACCAAGTAATGAAATCAATCAAAAGAAGAAACATAATCAACAACAAATTATAATATAACTCTTGTTATCAAGATTATGATATATCCTAGTAATTACCTGTAAACATTTGAAAATAACATAGCTCGGACTCATTGAAATTGGTTTTAATTAGCCGGTGAAACAAAAGAACCTTTGTATATTGTCTATGGTAATCCTCTACCATGTATTCTACGAGGGATTATCTCTATATTTTAGATATCGATTTTCCTACAACAATTGAAGCTATCAATGCAATCTGCCTAGTTTATATACAGTCGCCCCTTTAGATTTTATGGATTTTATGGAAAGCGGATGCTAACTTTAAAGGTATTTGTTTTTTTTATTTATCTTAATCTACGAAGAGTCCTTTTAGTTTTTTCCTCTCATTTTTCCAATTGTATAATTAACATTTCCATCCTTCAATTCTATCCTTGGAGTGAAAGTCTAATGGATCTAAAACTCATACAATTAACAAAACATTGGGGCATAATTTGTATAATCAAAAGGTTCTATGCTTTCTGTTTCTTGACACATTTTCTCTGTATTTCAGAAGTGACGTAAATATATCACGATAACTAAGCTTTAGATCCATAAATTCCAATTTATGGAATTTTGAGAGAAAACTAGATATAAAACAAAATTTATTTTTTCCATAATTGGTCGACAAAATGTTAAGCAGTGCTCAAGTGCCCTCAATTAAAGAAAGAAATAGGTAATTATGAACAAGTTGCACAATAAAAAACAATTAAAACTAAACATATAGCAATTCAAATCAATATTGAATCAACTATCTATTTAGTTTTGTTTTAAGATCATTAAAGGAATTGGTCCAGAAGCATTTTGCCTTGAATCAATGGCTTGGTTGTCAAAAACATTGCTTCATATTTCCTGAAAATGCATGTTATTGTTATTGGCTTGGATTTTAGATCCGTTGTAGACACATTGTTCTACCCAACTCCAAGTCCCCAATTCCAAGTGGACACATTGCTCCAACCACTAGTCGATATATTTCATCATTTCATGCTAATTTTCTTGATCTTTCACCTACATCTAGGAATTTCGTTGTACTGTTAGGTAATCGTTGATCCATATAAATCCATGTTAGGTACCATTGACCAAGTTTATTTACCATAGAAGGCATAGAATCAATATGATTGAATCAATACCCTTCCTTCATACATTCCATATTTCATGCTCTTTATAACTCCCTTCAATCTACATACACTGGGGGGGACTAGGTTTGCTAGGACTAGATCCAGAACTGGGTACGCTGCTGGTGGATTAAATTGAAAACTGCTCGAACATGAAATGCTAAGTAGTCCAGAGACCTAAAGGAAAGCATTTGTCAAACACTTTTTTCACACCATGGGTCACTTGGACAAAACACGATACCAGCTGTTATATATCTCCATGGGATGCAACGAATACTTGTCAGATGAATAAATAAGTAGTCTAGGGATGCGTAATGAGGATCATAATGTTGAGGGCGTGGCCTAGAAAGTGTCGCTTAGCCAGTTGCAAGGTGTTGATAGTATATGCGAAGGATTTGAGTGAATCAAGTTGTATACATAAAGCTTTATAAGGATTCCCTAGCCTACGAGCGTTAGCAAGAAGCCTTATAGTTCTATGAGTGTTGGAAATCAATAGTGTAACAATGCTTCCTTTTGACAATTATCAGATTAGTGAATTTAATATCAGCCAATAGCTAGTCCATGATAGGGTGAAGTCCCACACAACAATCCCATTCAGATCTATGATCTGTCCAAATCCATGCATGCCAAATCCCATTAGTGTATGAGATTATTAAAGCTTTGATTTTGTTTTTAGGAAGGACAGACAGGATGCCAGTTGGAGGTTCTTTTTTACCAGCATCCCACAATATTAATTTGAGCATGGCGTATGCACCTTGTCATCCATGTGAAGTTCCTTCGAGGACAATGGCCAGGATGAGCCCTACCAAAGGGTTCCTGCTTTCTTGTCCCAAAATTAGTCTCTCTTACAGTCTCTTCTCCCCTGGACTCACTTCCATATTTTTCAATGGAGGAGGTATTCATTCTCTGCATTGTGCTTACACTTGTATTAATTGTTCTCATAAGTATAAGAATTAGGGCCAGTCCCATATATTATAGTGTTGGACGAAGAAACTCGAAGGGTAGGATCTAGCTACCCAAAGGCATACAATGCATTGTTTCTATTGTTGGGTATTTTCTCTAATTAAACTCTTTATGACCCACGTATTATTATGTTTTAAAGCTGTGGGTATCCATGGGAATTAACTTGTGACCATCAATCACTAATCATTTACCAATGCCTGTCAATACAAATTGCTTAAAAGAAGGTGGAGGACTTGTATTCTTTGTGTTCTTGGTGATTATAACAATGATGAAGTGGGTTTGGTGTAAGTATTTTTATTGATTTGTGATGTCAAAGTTCTCTTGATCATTTAGCTTTTGCATAAGATGTTGTAGCTATTTTCCCATCAAAATTATTAGAAATATGTTGCTATTCATGATTGATACATCAATAACTTCAAGTAATAAAACTACCAACTAAATCCTTTTATCACTGATGAATGCAACAGATGGATGGTTAGTTTGTATAGGATTTCACATTCAATCATTGTTAAAACCACCAAATAAGATGTTTCCATTCTCGAGTGTGATATGTCTAAAACTGAATTAGTGTGGATAAAAAGACTTCAATGGTGATTTTCATCATGCACGACAAGAACTACTAAAAATAGTGATGCATTGCCGTAGAAGTTCCCATTCCAGAAGTAAGGGTATTTAATACAAATGTATGTCACAAAAATGATCCAAACCAAAAATAAATTAAAATGTATATGGAACTTAGACTCCACAACAAAACATGTCGCAAGCAAGCATTGCTTTAACTTTGTTGAAGGATCTCCATTGTTGAATTATCCACAATACCTCCAGTTGAGTGTCGTTGTGAAACTAACATCCAAATTTTGCTATGTTAACTCAACTCTATTATTTATTATAATGTGGAAAAGAGGTTGCTCAAACTTTATAAGAGTAGTCTAAGTAGTTACAGAATACACAACCTAGGTTTGCTCTGATTGGAATCATATTATATTTAACATCGACCATTGTTACAACATAGACCTTTCCTTTTTAACTTGTCAATTTGCTAATTTCTATATACCAATTGAAAAATTCCCTACAGTTTCAAATCGAAGGTATTTTTATTGCAAGTTGAAGAGAGCAATCAAAATTGACATAAATATGATCTCAACAAACCTATGATCTTCAATAGTGCTCATCATTCTGAAAGGAAAACATACAACCTAAGATCTATGTGAGATATGTAACATGTAGCAACCACAACGATCTCTAGCGACCTCCATTGTCAGCGATCTGGTGATAGATCTCTCTCAGTGACCAATTCTTCGAAGGTTTCTTTTTTGGGGTTTCATGCCAAGTGTGCCCTCTCCATATTCCCAAATAATCATTTTCCATCGTTTGTCAACTTTTCTCTGATTAATGTACCATATGACAAAAGCTAAAAACCCTAATACATGGCATTTTAGCTAAAAACCCTAATACATGACATCTAATGCTAATATTGCATAGAGGGTCAATTTCTAAAGGCGAGGACTTGTTGCCTTTAGCAGCCCCTCTTGTTATGTTCTCGACGAGGGACAATATAGTTTTCACGAAGGCCCTATTAATCTTGGTTTATAGCTTACCTATAGGTTACAAAAAAATATCTATAGTTGATTTAAGGCAAAAATCTATATTTAGAAAATGCAGCAATGGAAAATATATGTATAATTTTCTTATTGGTTTGCAGGCCATGACGTCATCTTCTTTTTTCAGTGCCCAGGACGCAGCAGCGGGATGATGTCAGGTCCTACACAAAGGAAATACATGATGCATGCTTCAAGAAAGGGGCAGGCATGGTGCATGCTTCAAGGTAGCTAGTTCTTCGAGGTACTGTGGGAAAGGGGTGGTGGTTTTTGAGTTGTGTGATGTGATTCATAATTATCACCATTTAATGTTGTGTGCTTCTTATAGCTCAATGGATTCCACCAACAAAAGTATCTCCACCTCCATTTCGATACCATGCCATTGATGCTTATTCTCTACCAAAGAAGCATCGATGGAGCTGGTATATTTTTATTGATTTTATTTAATTTTCTTAACTTTGAAAGATTTTGATTGATTTCATTTAATTTCTCCTACAGATCCAAATGATTTTTTCTTTGATTTTTTTTGTTCAAGTGAGTGGCCTTCCTTTCAATGACGACCCACATTTCTTATGCAATATTTCGAGAAAAATGTACACAAGTGTCTAGAGATACCTTTCTATAGTCAAGAAATTAGCATTACGGATCAGCTAAATGTATGTGTCATAACCCCAAATTTTCACAAAAATTAAATTTTTTTGATGTAACATAAATTGTTTATGGCCGCAGTTTGTTAAGTGCTAGAGGTTAATGGATAAATGAAACAATTAACAAACTAATGATTAACTTAAACACATATAAATTAATACTATTTTAATTTTGATATGTGATGTAAATAATCTGCATTCAGTTGTTTCCAACTGTACTGATGATTTGATATTGTCAAGTAGGTGAGAAGTTACTTTTTAACTGGGGCTTACTTAGTGATTGCTAACTTACCTGGATTTCTGGATCTTACAGGCTTGATAGGTAATTTTTGAACCAGTAAGACTTTATTAAGGCATTAATCTGGATATACATCTTTTAGCATAAATATACTGCTAGAGTAAAAGTTTTCTTAATAGAATTCAAGGATACTACAAGGTAAAGTAACGTTTCTTTTACTTGTTTTGCACATGTTTTGCAATTGTGACAGTACTTTAAATTCATGTCGTAAAGATCAATAACTTTTCCCTACTGATTGTCTTTTATCAGAATGACTGCTATTTTAGATAAATATTATTTCCATCTATACGCTAAGTTATTTACCAGTTCTTCATAGAGATCATGATTTAGTGTACCAACACTCTTACTAAAATAAGTGTTTTCTGCCGTTGTTATTTCTAAAATTTTAAAACATTGCTTAAGTATGGAAATAGACCCGAGCCCTTTCAAGAAACAAGCTTACATAGAACTCTTAGCTTTACTTTTAATTAAGCTTCAGTAGAGGAAATTATCAGCTTATTATTGTACTGTATTCATAAATGATCAATTGCATAAATGTCGTCAAGTTGTGATTTCTATCCTCCAAATCTCTTCATGACATAAGTAATGTGACAAAATTACATTATCATATTATTTATTTATAATTAATAGTGATGCTATATGTATTCCTAGATAGTTTTACTATCTTCAACTTCCAAGTCTAATCTAACCTTGGTTTGTTTCATTTAGAGCTTTGGTTCCTTATGGAGACCAAGTGTCTATAAACCTCCAAGATGTTTATCTTACTCTTATGGTACTATAGACTAAACATATAAGTGTAAGAGATTATTTCAGAGTGTAAATACTTTTATATACACATTGATGATTTATAAAATAAATTCTTACCATTAATGTTTACATAAGACTAGATCTAACAACATAGTTCTTCATTGTAAAGTTTGAATCAATGATTAATATTAGAACTAGTAACTTATGATTAAGGGCATATACCCTACTATGGATCTTTCCATAGTTATTATCTTACCAACGAAAGATTTCAATGTTTACATATAACAAGGGTTAACAATGCAATAAAATGTTTTTGGTTCATTACCAATGAAGATTCCAAGGTTTATAATATAAGGTTTATTGATACAATAAAACCTCGTTCCTTAACATAGCTTGAATTCATAGCTCATTATTGAAATGATATGTATTGACTTTGTACATTATACTATCATTGTGATCATTTTTTAAATTATTATCAACAATTTGGTTCTTGACAGTGCAGTGGAGACTATACAACTCGACCCACTATCGATAAATTTGTGGGCACATGGAACATCCACCACCGTGCAATGCATGATTTGAAAGTCTCCAACGCAACCCTAACTCCTCATTCTTTGTTGAGGTTTTTGGTCTTTGCTATGTCTGGTTTACTGTGGTCATGAGGGCTCACTTGTGCTCATCTTCAACTTCATTATTTGTATGTAGAGAAGTGTTTCCACTCTAGTGTTTGGGTTGCGAAGTTCACAGCTCACATTTAGTTTTTCTTCCTGCATACACTACACTGTCATGAGGGTATTGAAGCTCTGTCAGTAGTTTTTATTGTTGTTTCCTTTTGTGGCCATTGCCAAGGCTTACGCCTATTCTAGTCGTCTGTGTAGAAAGTATTGTGAGCTACATCACCTTTGTCATTGGTGAGTATGAGGGTTGTGCTGTTCATGGTGTGGATTCAAATCCTCCTCAGCTCCTAAATCTTTCACCTTCAGGTAAAGAGTTTATTTTATAGTTGTTATAAATTTACAGCTACAGTTTTATTTATAGATTAGTCAGTTTCTAACTAAAACCCTCAGGTTTCTTACAGGTTGCAATTCGCCCTTACACTTGGAAGAACGCTCTCCATGTTTGGATTTACAGCAAGACCTATGGGTAAGCCCCAGTTACAATGTCGCAACTCCCTGCTTGCACAAATTAGGGAAAAAAGGTTTCAGTTGGAGAAGAAATACGACCTCGGTTCCTTCAGTGTTGAAAATGCTTAGCTCAATTGTTATTTAGTAATTTTGGTTGTTTAAAAACCCTTTCCTATAGCAGGGTAACTCTGGATTTGATGCCATAACTTGTATTTCACTGTTCTCGGCTTATTGATAGGTTTATAGCCCTATGGCTAAGTAATGATATACTATGTTTCTTAAAATGTGGAGGTTCTCCTATCTTCATGGTTTGTAATGGTTCTTTGTTTCAAATAATTTAATATAATATACATTGTTTTATAAAATTCATTACAGTGACGAAGTTTCTATAGGTTAATTGTTAGTTTTGTCATTAAAACCCTCGCCACGATGCTGGGTACGCCGGCCCTAAGCTAGGTAAAATAAACTTGTTATGTCTTAAGCCTTTCGGCCGGACAGAGTAATATATTTGGTTTAAAAAGGATTTTAAAAAGAAATCGAGCTCTGTCTCGTTTATACATCAGTTATATAACCTGTAAAATTATGACTCGGTGTAATTTGAGTCTTCCCTTCCTCGACTATTAATAATGATAACTATTTGTTTTAATATTTTTCTTGTAAATAAATTAAGATAATGTGAAGACTATAAGTTCAATCGTAAGGTAAATTTTTATATGTTTATGCTTTTCAGTTAGGATAGAATATTAGGGTTTACTGTAGAAGGACCCTTAGATAAATATATTCTTAAAATTTATCATTTGTGTTGGTTTCTGTTTACCTATTTTATGTTGTTACAATAGTATTAACAATGTTTATCCTGTTTAAATATTTCCGTTTCTTTAAATAAAAGAGTTTTATACAAATACTGTAAGTTCTTTTTATAAAATTGTACTCAGTCTAGTGCATACTTTAGTATTCTAGTTTTTCTTAAATTGTAATTTGTTTATTCTGTTTAAAAGAAATACTTTTATAAAAAGAATGAAAATAGAATTAGGGTTTGACCCTCAGGTTAAACCTAAACATATTTAGAGAATGTTATAATTATTCTTGGAATAGGTAAATTCTTAGCTTTATTCTATTTATTGTTTACATTTAAATTTTCATTTGTTTATTGCTCTGTTAATTAGTAAAGATTGAATATTATGTAATGTTTTAAACATTAATTTTGAACTTTGATTATTTCTTCCTTAATAGTATTTATAATAATCATATTCTAGTATACGTAAAATAATAGTTTAAGCTAAATGATATAAGGGTGGTTGAAACCTTGTTTAGATACTTACTGTATCTCCTATAATTTTTATTGTAACAGTATATTTATTTACTATAATTCTATTTTAGCACTATTGTTTCTTTTCTAACAAAGATATGCTCATAAAAATAGTAAACATAACTAACCAGAATACTGTTCTCTTTAATAATAACTTACACACAGTATTAATTACTCTGTTATGTACAAAATTTAGAACCATATCTATTATATTCAATCTCTTATCATTTTCGTTCATCTACTATAAATATTCTATCTATGCTAGAGTACGGCCTGGTTTTCCAGGTGTGGAAAAACAAAGACTAGAAATTATTTTCCTTTCTAACACATTACTTTTCAAATTCATTTCTTCAATAAACTAAAAAGACTACTAAATTATAACATTTACAAACGGAATATTTAACACTCATATAATAGTCAGACTCAGATTTATCTATCTAACACAGTAAAACAAAATAATGTAAAACCTATTTAGGACAGATGACAACAGTGTTAGGAGGTCGTTCCTCCCTACCAATCTCCTCAAGAGAGCTCAAACAACGCTTCCTCAGGACCCCAGAGCCTATTCCTGGTCTTCTTGGCTGAGAACTGGCGGAGAATGCAAACAGTAGACTTAGTCTTAATATCTCAGTAGAACACTCTGCTCTCAGCAATAAGATCTTTCAGCTTAAAAGCTGCACTAGATTAATCAGCAGTTAACCCCTCAAACATTTTTCGAGACTCCCTTCCCTTGAATTTCTCTAAAGTACATTCATTCAACCTGAATGATCACTTCTCTAGAATGAGTAGCCTCAGCTCTCTTCAATGGGAATTTTTATAAAGATTGCCTAGGTCTTTTGGGTCAGTTTTCATTAATTGAGCCACCTGCTCTGATTCCACTTTCTTAGGGAATCATGACCCCAAATGTAGGGAGGTTGCCACCTGCAATAGTTGGAAGTGGTTTGAGGATGCTTCCACATGTCAGTTTGCTCTCCACCCAGTAAACACTCTTTTAACAGCTCTCCTAAGCTATTGTCTCCTCCTTTAGTTATTTATAAATAAAATATTCAGAATTACATTAAATATCCTTGACTCTGCTGAGTCATCAGTTACAACTTAGCATAAAATTTAACATATTTTCCTCAAATAATACCAAATAATATAGAATTGTTTTTGCAAAATTGGGGCATGTGACAGACACCCCCCCTTAAAGCATAACATCGTCCTCGATGTTATTTATTCTTCATCCTTAGAATTCCCCTGGAACAGAATTGGATATGCATCCTGCATATTGCTTTCCAATTACCAGGTGGCTTCCTCTGGACTAAGGTGCTTCCATTGCACCTTCACTTGACCAATGGTGTGGTTCTGAAGTGTGATCTCCCTCCACCCGAGAATACAGTCCGGTTCCACCAAAAAATCTCCTTGTGGTTCCACCTGTACATCATTCCAGTTAACAACATGAGTAGCATCATGAACATATTTCTTTAATATAGAAATGTAAAAAACATTATGTACTCTTAAATTTGGTGGTAATGCTAATTGATAAGCTACTTGTCCAATCATGGACAGTATTTCAAATGGACCATAGTAATGAGGTGCTAGTTTTGCACAACTACCCAATCTCAGAGAGATCTTTTTGGGCCTCACCTTGATGAACACATGTTCACCTACCTGAAACTCCTTTGGATTTCTTTTAAGGTCTACTTGACTTTTCTCTCGATTCTGTGCAATTTTCAGATTACCTTGTACCTGCTTTACAATTTCTTCCATTTATTTTAATAGTTTAGGACCTAATACTAATCTATCCACCAGATTACTCCAGGAGATAGGAGTATTACATTTCCTTCCATACAAGATTTTGAAAGGACTAAATCTGGCTGACGCTTGATAATTATTATTATAAGCAAATTTTACCAGATGCAAATAATCCTCCCATTTACCTGGCTGGTCTTTCACATACATTCTTAATAAATATTCTAGTACTTGGTTTACTCTTTCAGTCTGTCCATCGGTTTGAGTATGGAACGAAGTACTAAAATTTAGTGTAGTGTTTAATCTTTTAAACAGGGATTTCCAGAATTTACCTACAAATTTAGGATCTCTATCTGAGATTATAACTTTCTTTATTCCATGCAGTTGAAAATTTTGTTTTAGAAAGATATCAACTATGTTTACAGCTTTATACGTAGTTTTAACAAGTATAAAGTGGGTTGCTTTACTTAATTTATCGACCACTACCATGATGGAGTCATTTAAATTCTGATTTTTAGGCAGTCCAATAACAAAATCGAGACTAATTATCTCCCATTTCTAGCTACGAATGGGCAATGGCTAAAGTAATCCAACTGGGTGTTGATGTTCAGTTTTCACTGTTGGTTATCCTGGGCAGACCCAGGTTTACTGTAATTGTACCAACAAAACCCATAGCTCATTGGCCCTTTTGGCGACAGACCGCAGAACAGCCTAAAGTCTCACCCGAAGTGATCTTGGATGGGTTGGATGAAGACTCAAGTGTCCTCAACGAGGTTCTATAGCATCATAGTGGTTCTCATCTCTTCTTAACCAGCGGGATCTCTCTGTGATGTGCTGTTCTCTCTTACTCACTGTCTCTGATAGGGAAATTACTGTTATCGCATCGCAGCTTCTCTGATGATGCACAACTTCCTCATTCACTTAACTCTTTACCTGCGATATCCCTCACCGCAGCCTCTCTGACAATGCAATATCGTCTCTCTATACTGCGATGTCTCCGACGACAACACTTAATATGCTTAATGACTCACAAGGTCTAAGTGTTTTTCCTCTCTGTATAATAACTCAGTTGTCTTTCATTAAGGTGCTTAGACAATCTTACTCAAACTCCAATGACTTGACACACTTAACATCAACCGTACTCAACTTTCCCAACTGGATCTACTGGAATCACTTAACACTATAACTGTTACTAGGTGAATCAACCACTGGTAAACTCATACACAGGATACTTGATACATTCAACTCACTATTAACCTCCTATGTTACTGTAAACTGAGGAATAACATGCATATACTCATTAACTGATATACAACATTCATGTAACAAATAGAAAATAGTACATAAGCAAGCACAATCACATGAAACAATCACACAACACACGGATTTTACGTGGTTCACTTCCAGTAGAAGCTACGTCCACAGGAACTGGTTTTTATATTATATCTTGAGAGGGTAAACACAGTTCCACTACAACCTCATATGCAGCTTGAGATCTTTTGGGTAACTCCGCTATCACAGCCAGGGGCCCTTCTCTCTTAGATCTCTTTTCCTTCTATATTGCCTTCTTACAGTATTCTTCTCCTCTCTCTCTCTCTCTCTCAATCCCTGCGGATTGTTACATTCATACTCAAGGAGTTAGCTACTGGTTACAGTAAGATAACTACAGACTGAAAAACAGAACCAGAGCTCGACTCTTCCTATGAACTAACTGACTAACTGACTCTCTGTCTAGCTAATTGTCTGAATAGATAACCTTTTACAATACAAAATACATGCCTTTATATAGGCGGCCCAAAGGTCTCGCCATTACAAAACTGTGGGCCTTTCCCAACAGTAACCCAAAAACCCTACCTAGTGACAGTCGACCTATCTGTACTTGAGCTACCGCTTTCCGTCACACCACAACTTTCTGCAGTCTTCCACGCTTTTTGACACTGATCGTGGGTATGGGCATCGCTTCCTCTCTGTCCTTTGTCTTCAATACCTCGGCCCGTTGCTCCTGAGTCTATTTATGAGGGTAGTTGAGCTCTCCTGTCTTCGTCGCTGCCTTAAGTGCAGTGGGTGAGCTCTCTCTTCTCGGCCGCTCAGGTACTGTTACCTTTGAATTTCTCGTCCCGATATAGCAGCTTTTCCTGTAGCTGCGGGACCCTGCTCCAACATTCACCTTCTAACATTCAAAACACCTAGCTATATACTCTGCCAGTTCAGTCTTCATATTTGGCCAAAAATATTCTTTTCTTAACATAGTTATAGTCTTTTGATAGCCTGGATGACCTAAGTATGGAGTTTTATGGATTTCATCTAAAATTAATGACTTAACTGTAGGTACATTAGGTACATACATTCTATCTTTATATAGTAAAAATCCTTTTGCATTCAAACTATACCCTTTACTTAAGCTTTTTGTGGGTTTTTCTTTCGTTTTAGCTTGTAAGTTTTGGTAAATTTCATCTTGTTCTATCCCTGCTTTAAGCTATTCATCCAAATATTTTGTATAAGTGATGATAACTGCTTTGAAGTTCAGCCTTGCATTCCTACTTAATGCATCAGAAACTTTATTTTCTTCACCTTTAATGTGCTGAATTTTGAAATCATACTCACTTAGAAAAGCTAGCCACCTAGATTGTGTGGCATTTAGATTAGGCTGATCTAACAGATATTCAAATCCTTTATTATCAGTCATTAGAATAAATTTTCTGCCATTTAGGTGATGACGCCACATCTTTAGAGCATGTATAATAGCAACTAATTCCAGATCATAAGTTGCATAATTCTTTTCATGAATTTTTAATTTCCTAGACTCATAGGCAATAACATGGCATTCTTGAGTCAGAACACCGCCTAAACCATCATTGCAAGTGTTAGTGCACACTACAAATTCTTTATTTGGATCAGCTATTCTTAGAATAGGTGCGCTAGTTAATAAAGTTTTTAACTTTTTAAAGCTTTCCTCGCATTTCTGGTTCCAATCAAATTTCTTTCCTTTCTTCTGCAAAGAATTTATTGGATTCACAATTCTCGAAAAACCTTCAATGAATGTAACAAATATAAAATACAATATTAATCAGATTATTAGGTTACTAGTGAAAGGGCATAACCCTTCACTATGCTGGCTCAATCCGTATAAGAGGCGAGCTTATTGTACATTTTATCCAACATCCAATATATTATTATTACTCATATTTAATTATTACAATGATAGTCAGATTTGACTAATGGATGGATTCGGTCCTACACTCTGAGCTTGGACTCGGCTCATCAATCATTGATTTCTTCTGCTGCTCCATTTAACCACCTATCACTTCATCCCAGGTGCTGTAAAAACAAAAAAAACAAGAACAAAGAAAAAAAACAAAAAAGGTTCTCCTCTGCGCACTCTTCTCGCACTGCCTCCACTTTTCCTTCGTGCTTCTTGTAAATCACCTCCTGCATGCACTTTTTCTTCCACATCCATGCCGCTCCACTAAAATAGCCTCCACTCTCCACCACCATCTACTGTACTTCCTCACTCCCCCATCCTCTTCCTCCTGTCTCTACATTGGCACATCCCCTTCTCTTGTGCACTTCCCGCATATCCCTCTACGCCCTCCGCGACCTCCCACCCACCTTCACATCCTCCAAACTATGCTCCCAATCAGCACGCACCCTTGTTCTTTGCACCACCCATCCTTCTGTTGCATGCCATTTCTCAGTCGCCACATCTTCTCCCTGCACTCGCCATCCTCCTCACCAGTTGGAACCCCTCTTCCCTTCATGCGCCCTCTCCGCACCTACACCCTTTTCCTTTCCCTTCTTCACCCACCTGTACTACGACTCATCCCTTCCCCCTACACGCCATAGAGCTGCCTCCACTCCATGACCTACAACCAAATATTAAAAAACAAAACAATATATTATATAATATATAATATAATATTATATTGTAATATATTTATAATAATATATTTAAAAATAAATCAAATATTATTATTATTATTATTATTATTATATTTGTTAAAAAAAAAACTATATACAAAATATTATATAGTTTATGAAAAAATAATAACAGTAATATTAATTAATTAATTAATTAATATATTATTATTCAAAATTTCACCTTAAAAGGCCAAAATAGCGTTCTACAAACATCCATGGCATCTTATAGTAAGATTGACGAATTCATAGATATCCTTGAGGAAATCCTTAAGGACATAGATGAAATAAAGAAAACTATGGATGGAACTTTTAAAGTAAATGTAGAGGGAGGTGAAAATCACGTAGAATAAACCACCCAAGTTGATGTAAATATAGATGATCCTAACCAAGATTGTGATAAGAGACAAGCCGACCTTTCTAACAATAAAGATGATCAATGCGGCGACAAAAATGTCACAATCACAAACACACGAAAGACATATATCATCACAGAGACAGCTATAAAAAACATCAAGGGACGCAACTATAATGTCTATTAGACACAAGATAAGACCGATATTCTTATGAGCATTATAAGCACAAGCATCCCATTAAAGGGAACTGACACAAAATGTGTTGGGGAGAACAACACAAAAATAATTAAGGTCGTAATGTATATTGAGCATGTTCAACTAACAAAAAACGTAGTTAAAAGAAGCAATCACACAAGTACAAAAATAATAAACAAAACTTCACCAAGTTCATACTTATTGCAAATACCAAGACATAATAATCAAAATGAGGCAATGGTCGTAATCAAAATCAGACCTCTCAAGTCATCAGTGCGACATAGAGCCAGAATAAAAGATGACATTAGGAAATACTCAAGATTTGAGGACAAAGCTCCCTTAAAGGGAGTGGCAATGTAACAAATATAAAATACAATATTAATTAGATTATTAGGTTACTAGTGAAAGGGCGTAACCCTTCACTATGTTGGCTCAAGCTGTATAAGAGGCGAGCTTATTGTACATTTTATCAAACATCCAATATATTATTATTACTCATATTTCATTATTACAATGATAGTCAAATTCGACTAATGGACGGATTCGGTTGCTCCAATGAACCTCCGGTAATATTCGGTAATTCCCATGAAGGATCGAACATCAGTTACATCCTTAGGAACTGGCCAATCTTCGATCGCCTTTATTTTTTCGGGATCCACTGAAATCCCTTCCTTAGTCACCACATGACTTAAGTACTAAATTTTATCCTTGAAGAAATCACATTTACTAAACTTTGCAAAGAGTTGATGATCTCGTAGCTCTTGCAAAACAATTTTTAAATGTTCTTCTTCAGTTTTTGAATAGATTAATATGTCGACGATACACACGACCAAAAACTTATCTAGATACTTATGCCTAACGTTATTCATTAAAAACATAAAAACAACTGGGGCATTAGTAATCCTAAATGGCATGACAACAAACTCGTAATGGCCATATTGAGTTCTAAAAGCTGTTTTAAAGATGTCTTCATCTTTAATCCTAACTTGATGATATCTAGACCTTAAATCAGTTTTCGAGAACACCATGGCTCCACGTAGTTGATCAAACAGATCTTCTATGCGAGGAAATGGGTATCTTTTTTGATATTCATCTTATTCAACTGACGGTAATCTATGCAAAGTCGCATGGTTCTGTCCTTTTTCTTAACGAAGATGACAGGTGCCCCCCAGGGAGACACACTAGGTCGAATATACTTTTTATCAATAAGTTATTTTAATTGTGACTTTAATTCATTAAGTTCAAGTATGTTCATTCGATAAGGGGCCTTTGAGCTGATTAATACACCAGGTACCAGCTCAATGGTAAAATCTAGTTCCCTTTTCAGAGGTAGCCCCGGAATTTCTTCCGGAAATACATCAATATATTCTCTTAAAACTAGTATGTCTTCCAATTTTATTTGGCTGTCTTATTTATATTCTCCTCATGAGTTATTGTTACTGCATAAGCTTTACAACCCTTCCTAACAACCCTCTTAAGCTGCAGAGAAGAAATCTGTCTTATGGTAGTTCTTCTAGGGATTCCCTTTACATTTATTGATTTTCCATCATTATTTATACATGTAAAGGTTTTATCATAACAATTTAAAATCACCCTATGTTTTTCTAACCAATCCATACCTATTAGTAAGTCATAAGAACCAAGAGGTAATACATTAAGCTTTACAATAGTTTCAAATTGATCCATAACTACTGCACATTCTTTTACAAAACAGGTTACCTTCCCTTTTGCACCAGTGGCTAACTGAACCAACCAAGAATTTTCAAATTTTTCAACAGGGAACTTACATTTTTCTACCATTTTAGGTGAAATATAACTGAGACTAGCTCCCGGATAAATTAAAATAGCTATAGGGGTTTGGTTTATCATACCTTCTACTTCCACCATGGAAGTTTGATATTTTGCTTGTCGATTCTCCAAGGTTGCATTGATTCTGGGCATAGTCCTCGCTAAATCTCCGAGAGTCATTTCCTCCTGTATGGTATGAATATTACTGACAGTATTTTTTCAATTAGGACAGACTGAGGCATAATGTGGGCCATTACACTCCCAGTACTTTATAGGTTATTTGTGTAATTACCATGGTTATTAGCAGATTCTTTACCCTTTGAATTATTTTGATTGCTTGGTGAATTATTCTTATTCCCTTGGAAATTCGTATTAGCAAAATTTATAGCCTTAATGTTTTTAGAATTTTGGTTGGACACAAATTCTTTCTTCTTTTGATCATAATGGTTATTATTCTTCTTGGCCTTCCAATTGGCCATGCTCTCCTTCTTTTGATTCTGTTCATAATAGAAGTTGGATTTCCTCATAACTTCTTCCAAAGTTTTTGGATTGTCATACTCAATCATGTCCTTAATATGATAAGGTAGACAGCTGAGGAATCATTGTACCTTTGGTTTTTCATCTACAAGGTATTGTACATACCTAAGCAGACTTAAAAACTTGCTGTTCAGATCTTTCATAGTCATTGATTTTAATTTAAGCTCATAGAATTTTTTTGCTCTCTCTTCATAGTACTGCTCAAACAGAAATTGATTTTTAAGGTACCTTTTGATGGTACTCCAATTTACGTTCTTCTCTTTTATTCCCTTCACTCTCTTAAAGTATTGCCACCAAATATCAGCCTTTCCTGAGAGATTGTAGATAGCCATTCTAGCCTTTAATTGGTTAGAATAGTTATAAATCTAGAAGTACTTCTTCATTCCAGATAACCTCAATTCTGATTCCTCCCCTTCTCAGTCTCTCCATTGAATGTTGGTGGTTTAATCTTTTTAAAATCCCCAGAAATTTCCTCATAGGGTTTATATTTTCTCTTCTTAGTATAATGACTGTCATCACTACTATCACTAGTGGAATGAAAATTATGTTGATCACCAAATACCTCTGAAGATGAGCTGCTTTCATTTTTAGTTTGTTTTATCTTTTTATATTTATGTTGATGACTTGTATCTTCTGATTCAGCTCTTTTACCCCTACCCTCAGTTTGAATTCTTTCTGTTAGGATCTGATTCAGCTCCTCTTGAGCCCTCAGAATCCTTTCATTCTCTCATTTAATAGATTCCATTTCATATTTTAAGTCTTTTACTATTTGTAAAAGTTTTGAGGAATTAGTGGTTAAATATTCTTGTATAGGGTCTCTTGGTAAGTTTTCTTGTTCAGTAAATGGAGATTCCTCTTCCGCATATTAATCCAGCCTTTCCATACCTATTGTTAAACTTCAGAAACAATTTCTCTGTTATATAACATTTAAAAGAAAAATAACATCAACAAAATAATTTAAATTCAATGTTTCATAAAAGCAAGTTGGCCTTCATCAAGGCCTGGTGTTTGAACCTTGTGCTCTGATACCACATGCCATAACCCCAAATGGCCGCAGTTTGTTAATAGCTAGCGATTAATAGATAAATGAAATAGTTAACAAACTAATGATTAACTTAAACACAAATAAATTAATACTATTTTAATTTCGATATGCGATGTAAATAATCTGCATTCAGTTCTTTCCAGCTGTACTCATGATTTGATTTTGTCAAGTAGGTGAGAAGTTACTTTTTAACTGGGGCTTACTTAGCGATTGCTAACTTACCTGGATTTCCGGATCTTATAGGCTTGACAGGTAAATTTTGAACTAGTAAGAGTTTATTAAGGCGTTAATCTAGATATACTTCTT
Organism: Pseudotsuga menziesii; assembly: GCA_001517045.1. Lineage (NCBI taxonomy): Eukaryota > Viridiplantae > Streptophyta > Pinopsida > Pinales > Pinaceae > Pseudotsuga > Pseudotsuga menziesii. Next base: position 33,912 of record LPNX010113766.1, read on the forward strand.
TTAGCAAAAATATACTTCTAGAGTAAAATTTTGCTTAATATAATTCAAAGATACTACAAGGTAAAGTAACATTTCTTTTACTTGTTTTGCAACTGTGACAGTACTTTAAATTCATGTCGTAAAGATCAATAGTTTTTCCCTACTAATTGTGTTTTATTAGAATGACTCCTATTTTAGATAAATATTCTTTCCATCTATACGCTAAGTTATTTACCAGTTCTTCATAGAGCTCATGATTTAGTGTAGCAACACTCTTACTGAAATAAGAGTTTTCTGCCGTTGTTATTTCTAAAATTTTAAAACACTGCTTAAGTATGGAAATAGACCTGAGGCATTTCAAGAAACAAGCTTACATAGAACTCTTAGCTTTACCTTTAATTAAGCTTCAGTAGAGGAAATTATCAGCTTATTATTGTATTGTATTCATAAATGATCAATTGCATAAATGTCCTCAAGTTGTGATTTCTATCCTCCAAATCTCTTCATGACATAAGTAATGTGACGAAATTACATTATCATATTATTTATTTATAAATAATAGTGATGCTATATATATTCCTAGATAGTTTTACTATCTTCAACTTCCAAGTCTAATCTAACCTTGGTTTGTTTCATTTAGAGCTTTGGTTCCTTATGGAGACCAAGTGTCTATAAACCTCCAAGATGTTTATCTTACTCTATGGTACTATAGACTAAACATAGAAGTGTAAGAGATTATTTTCAGAGTGTAAATAATTTTATATACACATTGATGATTTATAAACTAAATTCATACCATTAATGTTTACATAAGACTAGATCTAACAACATAGTTCTTCATTGTAAAGTTTGAAACAATGATTAATATTAGAACTAGTAACTTATGATTAAGGGCATATACCCTACTATGGATCTTTCCATATTTATTATCTTACCAACGAAAGATTTCAATGTTTACATATAACAAGGGTTAACAATGCAATAAAATGTTTTTGGTTCATTAGCAACGAAGATTCCAAGGTTTATAATATAAGGTTTATCGATATAATAAAACCTCATTCCTTAACATAGCTTGACTTCATAGCTCATTATTGAAATGATATGTATTGACTTTGTACATTATACTATCATTGTGGTCATTATTTAAATTATTAACAACAATTTGGTTCCCGATAGTGCAGTGGAGACTATACAACTCGACCCACTATGGACTGGACAAATTTGTGGGCACGTGGAACATCCACCACTGTGCAATGCATGATTTAAAAGTCTCCAATGCAACCCTAACTCCTCATTATTTGTCGACGGTTTTGGTCTTTGTTCTGTCTGGTTTACTGCGGCCATGAGGGCTCACTTGTGCTCGTCTCCAGCTTCATTGTCTGTGTGTAGAGAAGTGTTGCCACTCTAGTGTTTGGGTTGCGAAGTTCACAGCTCACATTTAGTTTTTATTCCTCCATACACTACATTGTCGTGAGGGTATTGAAGCTCTGTCAGTAGTTTTTAGTGTTGTTTCCTTTTGTGGCCATTGCCAAGGCTTATGCCTGTTCCAGTCGTCTGTGTAGAAAGTATTGTGAGCTTCGTCACCTTTGACACCAGTGAGTATGAGGGTTGTGTTTCTCATGGTGTGGATTCAAATCCTCCTCTGCTCCCAAATATTTCACCTTCAGGTAAAGAGTTTATTTTATAGTTGTTATAAATTTCCAGCTACAGTTTTATTTATAGATTAGTCATTTTCTAACTAAAACCCTTGGGTTGCTTACAGGTTGTAGTCCGCCCTTATGCTTGGAAGAACCCTTTCCATGTTTGGATTTACAGCAAGACCTATGGGTAAGCCCCAGTTACAATGTGGCAACTCCCTGCTTGCACAGATTAGGGAAAAAGGGTGTCAGTTGGAGAAGAAATACAACCTTGGTTCCTTTGGTGTTTAAAATTCTTAGCCCAATTGTTATTTAGTAAGTTTGGTTGTTTAAAAACCCTTTCCTGTAGTAGGGTAACTCCGGCTTCAATGCCGTGACATGTATTTCACCGTTCTCGACTTATTGATAGGTTTATGGCCCTATGGCTAAGCAATTATATACTCTGTTTCTTAAAATGTGGAGGTTCTCCTGTCTTCATGGTTTTTAATGGTTCTCTGTTTCGAATACTTTAATAAAATATCCATTGTTTTATAAAATTCATTACAGTGATGAAGTTTCTATAAGTTAATTGTCAGTTTTTTCATACGAACCCTTGCCACGATGCTGGGTATGCCGACCCTGAGCTAGGTAAAATAAACTTGTCATGTCTTAATCCTTTCGTCCTGACAGAGCAATATATTTGGTTTAAAAATGATTTTAAAAAGAAATCGAGCTCTATCTCGTTTATACATCAGTTATATAACCTATAAAATTATGACTCTATGTAATTTGAAGCTTCCCTTCCTCGACTGTTAATAATGATAACTATTTTTTTAAATATTTTCTTGTAAATAAATTAAGATAATGTGAAGACTGTAAGTTCAGTCAGGTAAATTTTTATATGTTTATGCTTTTCAGTTAGGATAGAATATTAGGGTTTACTGTAGAAGTACCCTTAGATAAATATATTCTTAAAATTTATCGTTTGTGTTGGTTTCTGTTTACCTATTTTACGTTGTTACAATAGTATTAACAATGTTTATCCTATTTAAATATTTCATTTTCTTTAAATAAAAGAGTTTATACAAATACTGTAAGTTCTTTTTATAAAACTGTACTAAGTCTAGTGCATACTTTAGTATTCTAGTTTTTTTTTTTTTAAATTTTAATTTGTTTATTCTGTTTTAAAGAAATACTTTTATAAAAAGAATGAAAAATAGAATTAGGGTTTGACCCTCAGGTTAATTCTAAACAGATTTAGAGCTTGTTACAATTATTCTTCGAATAGGTAAATTCTTAGATTCATTCTATTTATTATTTACATTTAAATTTTCATTTGTTTACTGCTCTGTTAATTAGTAAATATTTATGATTATGTAATGTTTTAAACATTAACTCTAAACTTTGATTATTTCTTCCTTAATAGTATTTATAACATAATCCTATTCTAGTATATGTAAAATAATAGTTTAAGCTAAATGATATAGGGGTGGTTGAAACCTTATTTAGATACTTACTATATCTCCTATAATTTTTATTAAAACAGTAAACCCATTATACTATGAAACGAGAACTTTATACTAAGAACGTTAACTCTAGCCATAAAAACGATGATTTTTGCATAAAAAACACAAAAAACACCCTCCAAATAGAAATGTGTTGATACCAGTATACACGTTTTTTTTTGGGAGGGGGTAAAAAATAGAGCCATGGACTAAACATGCCATACTGTTGTTTACAACAACTTTGAAATCAACACCTAAATTGGAAAAAGATTTTTTTGTTCAAGGGATAAATTACAAGTTTTTTGAAACTTGCATATTAAACAAAAACAAATATTTCATAAATAATTTCAACACTCTAACCATTAAAATCAAACAAATTATGATGTGATTCATAATGAAGTCATATATTAGACCTTACAAGAACAAATTATTCATATAAATTGTCAAAAACCCATTTATAGTTTCAATTACAAACATCATACTGATAAAAAACATCTAAAATGTTTCATGTGAAATTATTTAAACTCATCTATGGGTCTGACACCCTATCATAATCTATATTTTTTTGCAGATGAGGAATTGGATATAATAATAAAAAATTAAACCCCTGACCCCATTACATTACATTAAAAAGAATAATTAAACACCCCCACTCCTAACCCTTAATCCCCCAACAACACTACATTTGAAAAATTTAAAACACCCCCCTCTAACCCTCTAAATCCCCCAACAACATTATATTTTAAAAATGACATAATATATTGATATAATGTAATGTATAATATAATATAATGACAATATTTAAAACAAATAGCATAATATGTTGATATAATATAATGTAATGGCATAAGTGCCTTGGATTGTAATGACATAATGCCATGACATAATGTGCCTTGGACTAATGCTATTTCAACAACTTATTCTGCATAGAAGAGGTTGTTCTATTTCAGGATGAGCACACTATGACAGAAACCTCATTATATTTAAAAAATGACATAATATGTTGATATAATGTAATGACATAATGTGCCTTGGATTGTAATGACATAATGCCATAATGAAATGTAAAAAAATGACAATATATTATATAATATAATGTAATGACCATATTTTAAAAAATGACATAATATGTTGATCTAATATAATGTAATGACATAATGTGCCTTGGATTGTCATGACATAATGCCATAATGAAATGACATATTGTGCCTTGGAAGAATGCTATTTCAACACCTTATTCTGCATACAAGAGGCTGTTCTATTTCACAATGAGCACACTATGACAGAAAACTCATTATACTTAAAATAAATAAATAAAAGACAAAATATATTGATATAATATAATTTAATGACAATATTTAAAAAAAATTGGCATGATATAATATAATGTAATGGAATAATGTGCCTTGGATTGACATGACATAATGTAATGTCATAATGTGCCTTGGACGAATGCTATTTCAATAGCTTATTTTGCATACAAGAGGTTGTTCTATTTCACGATGAGCACACTATGAAGAAAACCTCGAATGCGTGTTCAGGAGGATTTGGAAAGGGAAATTAAAACAAGATCACAAAGTCCACAAGACCATTGACATTAGATTTTTGTTTCTTGTATTAGTATTATATTCTTGAAATAATGTAATGAATTTTCTATATATCACAAAGTCCACATTAATATCACTCTCATTATATTTTTGTTAATGGTTTTCATAGTATATTCTTGGAATTAAGTAATGAATTTCCCCAAAGTTGGATCATGACGACAGCGGTTAATTATGTAATGAATTTCCCCGGAGTTGGAGCATGACGAGAATAGTTAATGGAAATCAATCACAAGTATTGGTTGACAATAGCAACTAAGGCAATAAATCATAACTATTGTTTACATTGAATCATATCACAGATTTTTGCTGAATCATTGAGCAAGCTTATCTTTAAATCCTGGCTTGCAGTTTCATTTGTATACGTCCTTCTAATCTTGTCCTTCTAATCTTCCAATGGCTTCTTATTCCAGGTCTGCGTCCATTTCTTATACTTCTTATCCCCAGTATGACGTTTTCATCAACAATCCAGGACATGTTCGATATTATTTTGAATGCGACACATAAGCTTCAAGCTTCTGCAACATAGGTTAATCTAGATGTTCTGGTGGATTACAGATTAAGCATTAATGTTTATTTAACTACCTTCTACTTTTTTATATTATTTTGAATACAATATCCAAGCTTCTGCAACATAAGGTTAATCTATATGTTCTGGTGCATTACAAATTAAGAATTAAAATTGCATAGTTAAACGATATTGCCCTATCTAGTATGTTTCTTCATTAAATGAAATTGTAATGTTCTGTGTTTTTGTTTCAATAAAGCATGGGACGAGGGAGGCAGGAGCCGAGCTCCGCTCCCTTGGCCACCAAAGAGCCGCCCCTCAATGGTGGCGCGATTCTGAGAATCACGCCACCATTGAGGGG